>CAUYSK010039593.1:0-42968 GCA_963575035.1 Avahi laniger | reverse complement strand
TGTGTGTGTGCGTGTGTGTGTGTGTGCGCGCGCGCATGAAAGAGAGAGAGAAAGATGCAAAATGCAAAGAGACAGAAGAATGGGGAGTGAGAGAGAAAAAGGGCAGGGTGGGTCCTGGAGAGTGACACCCCTAGCCAGGGGTTGCCTTTGGTTCTGACCTCCTTAGGCTCTACGGCCATGCCACCCTGAACGTGCCGGATCTGATCTGAACTCCTCAGGGCTGATTCGGCAGCACGTGAATAGGATCCAGCAGTATGTAGGTGGGACAGGAGTCACCTGACCCTTCCCACCAGCCACCTTCCTGCATGAAGTTACACAAGGACAGATTCTGACCCGCTGTCCTCTGTTTTTCCCCAGTCTGGAGCAGGCAAGAGAGACGTGTGTCTAATCAGACGCTGTCGAGAAACAGGGAGCAGATTCTGTCCACAGAGAGAATAGGCCATGTCCACGTGACAGCCTCGGGGGCTTGCAGTGTTGTCTCCAACCCAGAAATAATCAAGAGCCCTCCAAGAAATAGGTGTTCAGCCACCCTGTCCCAAGGTGCTCCCCATAGTGGGTAAAGTCCCCAGAGGCTTGGGGAAGTCAAAAGGATGAAACATCTATCAACAAGAGTGAAGGATGACCTCGTCCTTGTAAGGCAAGAGCTTAGAGGGCCTCCGGTGGCGGAGATCTGGAGTGTGATGGGGTTACCAGGAGGGGAGCACCAGAGGTCAAGATCCTGGCCAAGCTTCCACCTACCCTGCTCTGCACCCCTGGATAAAGCCACACATGAGGGATGTTCAGGGAGACAGTCTGTTTATTGTCACCAATAGATCCAAGGCATAAGACAAACTGCAAAAGAAACTCAGTCTGTGCCCAAAAGCAGATACATCTAGCAGTCGGGTCACAGAGGGCCATTTAAGTTTCTCTCCCCTTCCAACCACTACATAGCACATAAAACCTAGAAAGTGCGTAAGTAGTTGGGTTTCCTCTCCAAGTGCACAAAAAGCAATAAGGACATTCATTCCATGATTTGCCTTTGGTGAATCAACTCAAAACATTGAGAAGTGATTACACCTCCCCCTCCCACAATGTAACTTTTGGGGCAGGTGAAGTGAGATGTTTTATATTTGTATATATAATATATCTATACCTCTATATATAGACTATGTACAATGCATCAGCAAGCTTCAATGCAGGAAGACATCAGCAAGAGACACAGGCTGCCTATCCTTACGACAAGTAGGAAGGAAAATTTCTTGATTCATCACCCGTTAACTGCACCAAGCCATTCCTGTGGCCTGGGACTATCCTTTTGGACCTGGCCAGTATTTTCAATTGTCTTTCCGCTTAACCTGACCTTGTAAATATTTACCAGCCCAACCTCCCGAAGGAGACTCACGGAGAGAAATATGGATCCAATCAGCTTTTCCTTTTTATAAATTGGGAAAAACTGTGCTGAGTCCATAGCTAGGGGTGGATACCTATTTCCAAAGCCGGTTCCAAGGCACCTCAAGGCATTTCAGTCCTGAAAAATTGTGCTTTGTTCTTATAAGCTAAATCCCATGGGTTAGCCAGCCTGTCTCTCTTTGCAGTGGCCCTTAATGAGGAGAAGGAGACAGAGGGGAGGGCTCTGAGAGAGCGGGAGAGAGAGGCAGGGGCGGCGAAGCCAGCAGACTGAAACCAGCAGAGCACAGTGGTGAGAACATGCAGCCAGAAGTGGGGCTCAAACCCCACAGCGCAGGAAGAGGAACAACTCGTCGGCATAAGGTAGTTAGAAAGCAGGGTAGAGAAATGCCGCTGCGGGAACATCTCACTGGTTTTCCACCTCTACTCACAGAAGCCCCATTCTGCTCCCAACCTCACCACCCTGGGGGAGGCAGCTCTGTGAGACCCCTGGAGGAGATTCCAAGAGGCTCGAGAAGAAAGTACATCTGAGGGCAGGGCCAGCACCTAGGCAGAGACGCTCCTGACCCAGCCCCAGCTACCAGAAAGGCATTGCTTTCTTTGGGCCCCATTCCAACAGGGCAGAGAAGGAAAAGACCCCAGAAGCCCTGGGCTTCTTGATGGAGAGTTAGGATTTCCTGGAATGAACTAGGGAATCTTGCAAATAATTCCCCCAAATGTTATGAGTCCTGGAAAAAGGAAAAGTTCCCAATATCAGCACAGATCCTCACTCATCCTGGGAGAGGAGGGCACTTAAGGGGTGACCAAAAAATGAAATCTGCAAGCTGCAGAAATGTGTACAATCACCCTTGGTCTCGGCTGGCATGAGGTGCCCACCACCCACCTCTCGGCCCCCAGCTGGGCAGCTCAGAGGATAGGCAGTGTCCACCTGCTCCAGGCATCCTGGTGGCTTAGCCCACCCCGGTTGGCAGTGTTGATTGGCAGTTAGGTACTGAGCTGATGAGTTAGAACTCCCAGATGGGCTGGACTCACCTTAACCAGGTGATATGTCTGGGTGCCCATCTCCCCCGGTCTCCCATGCCCACGCCGCCTGACCTCTGCACCCTCATCCTTGTTGTATCTTCCTTCTTTCCTCCCTTCCCAGGGCCAAGACTCTAGAATCTCTTCCTTCCCACCCGAACTCTAGCCCTGGAAGCAGTGGCTGCAGAGGTGGAATTAGATGCACCAAAAAATTAATCTTGGTCCCTACTCCCTACAATGCTGATCTGGCAGTCTCCAACTCTGTATGGCTTTGTGTGCATCCCGGCACCCGGCATGGTGCCTGGCACATAGCAGATGCTCAATAAATGATTGCTGAACTGAAGTGAATTAAGCTGAACCTCCCATACACTATTTCTCTCTCCCCAAATTGGCCATCTGGTGGGCAGAGGCAGGATTGGTCCCTGAGACTGTCACAGTCCTGTTTCCACCCCCTTTCCCCAGACTTATTCCCTGCCCTGGGCACCTAACTCCCTGAGCACAGGCAGGGGTGGGGGTGAGCTCCGAGAAGGCTGGGCCATGCTGGGGCCTTCCCGCCCCCTCCCTCCTCCTGGTCTAAGCCCCGAGAGGTTCCTAGGAGAGTTCAGGGCTGGGCGAGCCCACCCTTCACCTCACAGGGAAAACTATGGCTCTGTTGATTCAGACTGGAGACGGAGGAGCCAGAGAAGAAAGCAGGACTCTCAGTATCTGTCGGTTGGAACCTCGGTTTCCCTATCTGTAGTATAAGTGACTTAGCTAGTTGATCTCTGAGAGTTTTCCAAGGTGGTATTCTCTGAGTCGGCAGTTTCCGTCTCTGTCTTTCTCCCTCTCTCAGGCTTAAACAGTTCCCTTGGAATGTGAGTGTGGTGGCAGTGAAAGTTGGCTCCCCACAAACGTGACTTTGGTCCCCTCAAAGGGGCAGGGGAGTGTGGAACATGGCCGCAGATGGAACAGGGCTGGCTGCAGCTCCCAGAGGCTCCAAGGCCTCCCCTCACCATTGCCTCAACTTCCCTTGCCTGCTGTCTAGCCAGCAGCCAGCTGGAAACCCCACTGAGGGCAACTGGGAAAGTCACACTGAAGCCCTAAAGCAAGCCGCCCCAGTCTGCGCCCGGCCCGGGCGGGGGTGGTCACCCACGGGGAGGGCGGTCTGCACAAACTCCGTCTACATGGAGCCCCCACCCCTCATGTCCTCAGCTGACTTCGAAACTGGTGTCCTGCTGGTGGAACCCGTGGTGGAACACGACCCCTACCTGGAGCCGTTCTTCCGGCACTGTCCTCACCAGCAGTCCCAGGGGACTAGCAGCCAGCGGAAACCAGCAGAGGCTGCTGGCAATGGAAACGAGGCCAGAACAGAGCTCCCCGGGCCACGGCCCCAGCCCTGGATTTCCTGCTGAGCCCTGGAAATGCTCAGTCATTCCCTTAACATACCTTCCCACCCCGAAATTTTAGGAACCCATCACCACCCCCAGCCCGATGGGGCTGCTCTGGGAACAGCCGGAGGAGCCCAGCGATGCCACCCCTGAGGCCTTCATGAGGCAGCTCTGGTCAGCACAGGACAGCCCTCCCCTCCCCACCAGCTCTTCCCTGAAGCCGCTACCGGACCAAGCCCTGGGCGGGCTGGACAGCTGGCCTCCTCCCCCACCACTGCGCCTCCTCCCCACTTCCCTCTGGGGACCCTCGCGCGCCTACTCCCCCCTCTCAGGGCCTGGCAGGTTGGAGCCCCTTCTCTCCTCTCCCCAGGGCCCACACGTCCCAGATGCCATGGCAGGTTTCTCAGATGGAAGAGAGGTGGTCACTCTTGGTGCAGGGGGCGGGATACGGAGTGTGAAGTTCAGGAGGCCCCAGGCTGGCCCTGGGGGTCTTGGTTCAAGGGAAGCACACCAAGAGAGGGCAGGCAGGGTCGCTGTACAGGGTGGAGAGTGGGAGGAGACAGGACACAGGAGGCTGCAGGGTGGCTGCCGCTACTTGGCGCCATCGTCCGCGTTGCCCTCGCCGTCGGTCTTGCCCTCCTCCTCTGTCTTCAGGTCGTCCGTGCTCAGCTTCTGCTCTTTTTTCCTCCTCACGCACTTGACCACCATCAGCACCAAGATGACCACAGCCAGGAAGCCCCCCACGGAGGCGCCCACAATCACTGCCACCGTGGAGTCCCGCTCGGGGGGCTCTGGAGAAAGAAAGGAAGCAGAGCCACTGAGCACTAGGGCCGAAAAGGGGCCTCCCCCACCAGCCCCCTGCTCCCCATGGCGTGTGTGGGGTGGTCCCGACTTTGCTCTCCTCCAAGGACAGGACTTTTGTCAAAGCCAAAAAGCATCCCCAGCACCCTCACCCTAAAATCTCAGGGCACCACAAAGCCCCCAGAAGAGGCGGTATGAGGGAGTATTTAAGAGCGTGGACTTTGAGATTAAACAGATCCATTTCGGGTCCTGATTGTGCAATCTATGGATTGTGTGACCTTACGCAACTTATCCTCTCTAACCCTGGTTTCCCCGTACGTAAAATGGAGATAATAATAGTGCCTCCCTCACGAGGTTTTTGCGAGGATGAAAGGAGATAGCGCATGAACAGAAGTTAGCCCTATAAAGACTGAGGTATGGTAAGTGCCCAGTAAATGAAAGCTGCCATTATTATAATTAAGGTGTGATCACAATCAATATCACTACCAGGACTCTCTGGGACATGTTCCAGGTGCCCAGGGAAGGGAAGGAAGAGTGGGAGCTTTCCACGTGGCACACGCTGTTGCTCCCAGCGTCAGGAGGGCGCCGCCTCCCCAGTGGGCCCTGGGCTAATACCACGGAGACGGGTGGGTGGGAAAGTTCAGGGGCCCCACAGCAGCCGCTCCCCACCCCTCACCTTCCATGAGGACCTGCAGGTAGATCTTGCCGTGGCCGCGGTGGCGGTCGGGCGGGTTCATGATGTAGCAGTTGTAGATGCCCTCGTCCTCCAGCTGCACGTTCCGCAGCGTCACGGACACGTCATACTTGCTGGGGTTCCCCGAGAACTCCACGCGGTCTCGGAACCGCTCCAGCTTCAGGTTAATGATCTTCATGCGGAACTGGAGGAACTGGGGAGTGGGGCCGAGGAAGGACAGTGGGGACACTCCTTCCTCCCATGCCCCCATTTACCAGGGAGAAGAGGCAGTTACCTCCAGAAGGGCCACCCAGGCGCAGCAACACACCTTGTGCCAGAGCCCTCTGGAGCAGACAGCCCAGCCAGTGGCCTCTGGGATGCTGGCCCGGTGCAGGCGCAGGTGGGGGAAAGGGGGCTTCATGCTCCTGCCTCCTCCCACCCCCCCACCCCAGGACTTACCATCTCCTCGGAGCAGTTACTACACTCCTGGTAAGTCCAGTTCAGGGAGAACTGCTTGTGGTTCACTGTGTAGCAGGAGTTGAAGGTGCAGGGCAGGCGGGCGTCGGAGCCATTGAGGACATGGAGGGTGGTGGGTACCGTGACCTCCATGCTCTGCCCTGGTGGCACTGCAAGCAAAGCCACAAGCTGGTGAGGGTTCTTGCTGACAGGGCCAGGGAGAGGCAAGCCTCTGTACCCAGTGCTGGGGTGTGGGGAGTGAGGCAGAGCAGAGCTGTGGGCAGCGGCTGGGTTCCTCATAGCCACAATCAAGGGTAGGGGTGGAGTGGGCACAGCACATAAGGGCCCCAGATGCGGCAGGTGTGGTGGAGAGAGACCAAGTCATCTGTCAAGCAGGGACAGCCAAATGGCCCCAAGCCTTTCCCAGGACCACTGTCGGGCAGCCCCTCCACCTGCCCCACACCTGCCAGTGCCACTTGCTAGCTAAAGACCACATATGAGGGGCTTCAGTCTGCTTGCCTCCGTTTCCCCTTCCTCTCCACCACTGTTAGCCACCTGTGCTGGGCCAAAGCCCTTCCAGCTGAAACCGCAGGGCCCTGCATGGGGCAGGCAGCCTGAAGACAGAGGAAGATTCAGAAGGCCACACTCTCCACAGCCCAGGGACAGAGCAAAGCTGTGTTCCCAGCCCAGCCCAGCCCCCTTACCTTCTCCAGGCTTCTGACAGGCAGGAAAGAGGGCAGACGAGCCGTGGGAGGGAAGCGGTGCCCCAAAAGAAGAGCCACCGTTCCAAGTACCAGCTGATGGGTCTACAGGGACAGGAGTCCCTTTTAGAAATGTCAGGCCTGGAACACCACAGCAAGGCGCTGATACAGGCTGGCAGGGTGGCAGGGTGGGAACCGCAGGCTCTGTGGAGTCCTTTGAGGAGGCCTGGGAGCTGGAGCTGAGAAAGGCCTGTCCCGTTGACATTCTAGGCAGGGCAGAGTCTACAGGGAGGCGAGCAAGGTGCCTATGACATGACATCTAAGGGGCATCTACTCTCAAGGTCACGTGAACAGGTCCTTAAATGTCATGCCCTAGGCACCTCACTGGACTCCCCTAGCCCTGGCCTTAACTCCAAGATTTCTCTGCCAATATTATCAAAACTTTATCTCAAAATACTAGTTTTCTGTATGGAGAGTAAATAGTAGTGTTCAGCATCATTCATTCACTCAATTACCAAATATTTGCAAATCACCTACTATGTGCCAGGCACTTAGTCTAGGCCCTGGGAGTTATTGCTGTGAACAAGACAGGTGGAGTCACTCTATTATGAAGCTTCCATTCTAGGGACGGGCATGTCCCCATTCTGGAGACAGACATGAACAAGGAAAAAAACATTGAAATTGTAGTAACAATGCATGATTATAAGAAATAAAGCAAAGGGTGCTGGTCACATAGGGTGCTCAGGTAAGACTGCTCTGAGGGGGTGACGCTCAGGCAGCACCTGCCTAAAGGGAGGGAGCCAGCCCTTCGCAGCTCTGAAGGAATCGAGTTCCAAGGCAGGGGAGGATACAGAGGGCACAGACCCAGTGGCTGGAATGAGCTTCATGTATCTGAGGCAGAAAGAGCAGAGACCAAAGGGGCAAGTGGTGAGACCTGCAGTCAGAGAGGTAGGCAGGGACCAGGTCACAAAGGGCCTTGTGCGCCAGAATATGGAGTTAGCGGTTTATTCTTCTCAGTGTGATAGGAAGTTGCTAGAAAGATTGTGGATGGAGGATGCAGCTAGGAGGCTGTCCAGGCAAGAATTATGGCTGCTGATGTGGGAATAGCGTAGACAGGGGGTCCGATTAGACTTGAGTTCAATCCGTTGCGAGAGCGTGGGCAAGCTCCTTTAGCTCCCTGAGCCCCGGGCTCGCCCTCTGTGAAACACAGATGATGACACCTACCTCTCAGGGTTGTCACGATGATTAATAGAAGCAGTAAGTGTTCAGCAAATGGTAGCTGTTATTATCCTAAATTCTCCTCAAGTTCTACCTTGTATACAGGAACGGCTTCACGGGCCTGAGGGCACCTGGGTGACAGACCCCTCAAGCCAGTCCCTTGGATTTCCCCCAGATCTGACAAACACCCCAGGCCTGCGGGGTTCCTGTTTTTCAAACCGATTTGTTGGACAAAGCTGCTGAGCCCCGCGCCAGAAGCAGCAGCCTGCAGCCTGCAAGTAGGGAAATCAAACTGCTCGGAGCCTCCTGCTCCGCCCAGCCTCTGAGCTGAGTGAACAGGGCAAGTGGCAGGACTTAGGCACAGGAGATACTTCGAACTGCTCTAGATGGAGGGATAGGCTTGCAGACCTCACCTGCAGGGCCGAGGAGTCCAGGTGTGCATTTGAGTGCTCATTAGGGTAGTACCAATTGGGGAGGCTGAGGGGGCCCTGCCAGAAAGAACAAAGCTCAGCGCCCGGCACCTGCACTTCCACAGCCATTCTGAAAGCGCCTGGCACGGTGCCAGGCCAGGAGGAGGTGTGCAGAAAATGCCAACACCACCCCCACTCTGCAGAGGCTGAGAGATCTGAGAGAAGGCGCTGACAGCAGCTTGTCCTGAGCTCACCTCCCATCCCAGGAGTGCTCTGTCGTTCTAGCCCCTTCCCTTGGAAGGTCTGCCACCTTCCCACGCACCCACCACCACCACCACCAAAAAAAAGTAAGTGGCCTGTGACGCCTGGCTGCCCCTCAAGGTTGCGGTCCTCCCCGGGCCTGTCCCACCCCCACCCAAGACCGCACTCCGGCTTAGAACTTGAACCGCACCATCCTGAAGGGGACAGCAGCACCCTGCCGCGGGGAAGGGCAGAGCAGAGCGAGCGCGGGGCTGTTTCTGGCTGGCCGGAGCGGGGCGGACAGGTGCAAAGCGGACTCCCCCGCGCCACCCTGCAGCGCGGTCCTGCAGGACACACCATGCAGGGCGCGTGCGCCCCCTAGTGGTCACAGGGGGCAGCCGTGAAGTCCCAACTGCAGAGAGGGCAAGGGGAGTCGCTGCATCCGAGGAAGCCAGAACTGGGGCAGCCCCATTGTTCTAACGAAAGAGAGGCCAGGAGAGAGGCACACAGAGAAAGGGACAAGCTGAGGCCAGAGTCGTGGCTCCTGACCACGATCCCCACTTCGGAATCCCAGAATCTGAGGCCTCCACAGAACTCCAGAGGCTCCAGGCGGGCGGGCCTTCATTAAAGATGACTGAACCATTGCTCAGTAGGGTCAGAGGAGCCGGCAAGATCTTGGCCTCTTGATGATCTCTGCTGCCTCAGGAACGTAGCCGAACCCACAGCCAAGGCCACACAAAGGACTTCATGACAATCACAAACTCTTACAAGGTGCTTACCATGTGCCAGGCACTGTTTAAGCCCCCTGCGTATTACCTCATTTTAATACTCACAAAAACCCTGTTATCACCTCCACTTTCCAGATGAAGAAATGGAAAGCAAAGAAGTTAAATGAATAGCCCAAGCTCATAAGGGACAAAGCTAGAATTTGAAGCCAGCCTGCCCGGCACCAGATGCAGCTGAAGGGTCAAAGGTAGGTGGGAATGTGATTGTCATTCCAAGGCATCCCAGGGACCAGGTCTCCTGCCATCTACATGGCAGGTCCAGCCCCATCACTTCCAGCCCCCAGCTCCAGGCAGGCTGGCCAGCAGGGAATGGTCCTTTTGAAAGAAGCCTTCATCCAAGGGAAGCCCACAGTCTTCCTGGCTATCCCATTTGGGACCGTGTCTGGGGCCTGTGTCTCTTGATTGCCAACTCACAGAGAAGAAATGATATTCAACAGGGGTGCGTAAGGATGTGGCTTCTGATCTCAGTTCCAAAACTTCACCAGTGCCAGGGCCCCCTCTCTCTCCAAAGCACAACTGGCCCCCCATGCCCCATGTCATCCACTGTTCTAACTGGCCCACCTTGCAGAAATCATGAAATTTGCTCATCCACCAAACGCCATCTCTTGCAATGACCGAAAGTTAATCTCTTCACTCCTCTTTCCAACCCTACAGCAACCTATGAGGTAGGTTATTTTCTTCTTGGTTAAAACAAAACAAAGAATGTCTAAGCAGAGAAATTTTCTCTGGGGGAAGAAGCCCTGCCTCCCAGGTGAGAGTGGCATCCAGCCGGATCTCCTCGCCAGCCAGACCCTCCCAGTCCGGTCCATCCCCACGCAGCCAGGAGCAACCCATCCTCATTACTCCACACCTCCATCGGCTCCCTGTTTCTTTCAGGACTCAGTCTAGGCTCCCGGACATGGCTTCCAAGCCCTTTGCCATCGGGGAACAGCCTACATCCCAGCCGCATCTTTCGGCTCCCATCCCTCCATGCATCCTTCACTTCAGTGACCCCAGCTCTGGCTTTTTCTGAAAACACTGCCTTCTTTCCCTCCTCCATGCCTTTGCATATGTGTTTGCTTCAGGTTGGGAAGCTCATTCACCCTTCTGCCCCTGGGGCCCGCCCACTTATCCTTCAGGTCCAGCTCATAAGGCATAGCCTCGGGGACAGTTTCCCCACTGTTCTTGTCCTTGCCCCAGTCCTGTTCCTGTCTCTTCCACATGACTTGGAGCCAGAACCGCATAGTGGCCAAGACCAGGGCTCTAATGCCCGATCTTAGGCAGGATAGTTAACATTTCAGTGCCTCAGTTTCCTCATCTGTAACATAGGGGACAATAATAAGACTTACCTCATAGGGCTGTTATAAGGATTAAATGGCTTACTACGGATATAAAGCTCAGTGTAATATCTAGCACAGGCAGCCCTTGACAAGAGATAGTTGCTATTCTTATTGTCGCTATTACTGTTATTATTATTACAGCACATACAATGCTGTATTATTTGTTTATGTGCCCGTGTTCCTCAAGAGGCTCCGGGGAACTGACTCTTATTCATCTTGGTATCCCAAGCACCCAGGGCAGTATGTGGCACACAGTGGGCACTCAATAAAAGTCTATTGCTATACAGCAAAGGAAACAATCAACGAAGTGAAGACACAACCCACAGAATGGGAGAAAATATTTGCAAACTACCCATCTGACAAGGGATTAATAACTAGAATATATAAGGAGTTCCCAAAACTCAATAGGAAAAAAATCAAATAATCCAATTTAAAAATGGGCAAAGGATCTGAATAGACATTTCTCAAAAGAAGATACACAGATGGCCAACAGGTATATGAAAAAATACTCAACATAATTAGTCATCAGAGAAATGCAAATCAAAACTACAATGAAATATCATCTCACCCCAGTTAAAATGACGTTTATCAAAAACCACAGGCAATAATGAATACCGGTGAGCATGAGGAGAAAGGGGAACCCTTGTACACCATTGGAGGGAATGTAAATTAGTGTAACCACCATGGAGAACAGTATGGAGGTTGCTCACAAAATTAAAAAGAAAGCTACCATATATACCACTGCTGGGTATATATTCAAAGGAGGGGAATTCAATATATGGAAAAGGTATCTGCACTCCTATGTTTGTTGCAGCAGTATTCACAATAGCCAAGATTTGGAATCAACCTAAGTGTCCATCAATGGATGAATGAATAAAGAAATTATGGTACATATACACAATGGAATAGTATATAGCCAAAAAAGGAATGAAATCCTGCTATTTGAAACAACATGGATGGAACCAGAGAACATTATGTTAAGTGAAACAAGCCAGGCACAGAAACACCAATCTCGCATGTTCTCACTCATATGGGGAAGCCAAATATTAAAAACAATTGACCTCATGGAGACAGAGATTAGAATGATGGTTACCAGAGGCTGGGAAGGGTAGCAGGAAGGCAGGGATAAATTGGGGATGGTTAATGGGTGCAAAAATATAGTTAGATAGAATGAACAATATTTGATAGCACAACAAAGTGACTACAATCCACGAGTTAGGGTATAGTTTAAAATAACTACAAGAGTGGAATTGGAATGTTCCTAACACAAAGAAATGATAAATGCCTGAGGTGATGGGCACTCCAATTACCCTGATTTGATTAATTCACATTGTATGCCTGTATCAGAACATCACATGTACCTGATAAAGGTATGTAACTATTATGTACCCATAATAATTTGAAAATTTAAAAATAGAAGATAGGCTGATATCACTATTAAAATTTTATATATTCATTTGGCAAAAAAAAAACAAGATCAATAGATAAATAATCAGCCTGGAAAAATTTGTAATGTTGGTTACAGAAAAAGGCTTATTTGCAATGATATTAAGAGAACAAAATATTAACAACAGAAAACACATAACTCAATTGAAAAATGGAAAAAGAATATGAGAAAATCATTAAAAGAAAAAAAAGGCCAGTATCTAATAGCCACATTAAAAGTAGATGGGGAGATGCTGATTAAAATGACAATAAGGTAAAATATTTTATTAATTTTGGTAGAAGCAAAAGAAAACCCTAATTACTGTTAAAATGGAGGTAAAATAATACTCTCATACTTTGCTTATAGCAATTTTAGAAAATATAATAAGTAATGATCTAAAAACAGAAAATATGCCAAAATAAGATGATTTTATTTGGTCAGAAGCTATTAAAAATTAAGTTGAAGTGAAAAATAATTAAAATTTAAAATATTTTTAAAATATATTTTTTAAAATTCTATTGAAGGGAGAGAAGACACCTTACCCGCTATGTCTGGGTTCCTGCCCCAAGCAGCAGATATGTGCAGTGGGCTTGAGTGTGGACCAGGCTCCACTTTCTAAGCCTCTCCTAACACAATCTAGACTTTAGTAACCAGGCCAGTGACCTCGAAGTCAACAGTCTTGAAAAAAACTCTAGGGAAGCCCAATCATTCATCGCTTCTAGCTAAAACCTAGTTTCACATTCTTCTGCCATGTGTGTAACCAGTTGCCCACCTGTCCTTTGTCTTTGCCAACTCTATAGTCATCCCAAGCCCAGCCATAACACTGTCCCCTCCCTTGTCATTTGTGCTATCCCTCCGTCCTGGGGATCGATGCTACTACAACCACCAAAGTTCCGTCGTCCACTCAGCCATGGAGTGCCAGGAGCATGCCTCATTACAGCATCAATCAAGTTCAAGTTCAAGGTCTCCATTCCTGCATCCTCCCCCCCCACCAACTCCCAGCCCCTTCACCCAGACCTCTCCATGCAGACTCCATCTTCCCCTAAGCCACACCCTAGCCCAGGGCTCCTGGTCCTGGAGCCCCCCTTACTTTCTTCACTTAAATACGGTTCTCACCAGGCTGCCTCCCCTCCCACAGGAAACTCTCCCTAACTCCTGAGGGAGGTGCCTGTCCTCCAACCTGGGCTTCCAGGCAGGCCCACACCCAACTCCCCTTCTTTGAGCCTGCCTTTGAGATTCTTTGATCAATTACATGCTGTTTATATAACAGTACCATTTCTTGAAGGTTGGGGGCAGTAGAGTCCAACCTCGAAGAGAATATGCTGCAGTCCAAAACACGGAGTTCAAATCTCAGCTCCCCTTATACTAGTCATGTGATCTTATTGGGCAAGTTACTTAGTTTCTCTGTGCCTCCTGTTTCCTCCCTATAACATTAGTATAACAATGGTATCTACCTCACGCCATTGCTGTGAGGACTAAACAAGATACACAGTGCACGCGTTCGTGACAAGCACTCATAAATTAGCCATTGTTGAGCCCCGCTGTGTGCCAGACCCCAGACAAGCCAGACAGCAGGCATTCTCCAGTGTACCCGTTAGAGAACTGAAGCCCAGAGGGGTTGAGTAACTTGCCTATGGTCATTAACTAAATGACAAAGGTGGCTTTAAACCCAGGTCCAATTCCAAGGCTCATGCTCTTTCTACTGCAGAAGCTTCCATTCCTTCTCTGTTGTTCATTTGCCAAGTAGCTGAGCAAAGCTGATAGGATAGGCCTTACCATGTAGGCTGCCAGGGGCCCTGCGCTGCCTCTGCCCAGCGACTCCTGCCCAATACCCAGCACATCACACCACAGAAAAAGAGAGAGAGACTTTGAGATGGGGAATATCCCCACCAACAATCCTTGGACTTTTACCCTCAGTTGCTGCATCAGCAATGAGTAAGTTTGGGAGCAAGAATGAAATTATCGATAAAGCAGGCTTGCAAATAACTTTCTAGCCCACCAACCTCCCAGAAAGTCTACGAGTGGTCAAATATGAAACTAATATTTGGAGCCACTTGACAAGGCAATCTTTAAGGCTGAGCTGGACGGTTCTGAGACTGGCTTTAAAGGATCACAGCCTCGCTCAGCCCATGGTTTTTACCTTTTTTTTTTTTCTTTTTTCCCTGAGTCCCTTCACCCTACCCCTCCTCCACTCCACCTGGCCCAAGCCGGAGGTGCCTTCTCCATCAGCGCCTGCCACAGCAGGTCTCCTCCCAACCCAGAGATCATTCCCCAAGCCTGCTTCCCACCGCCCCCCACACACATTCCAACAAATCGGTGGGACCAGGATTGCCAGGAAACCAGACGGACCCAGACTCAACTTTCTGTGCCCAGCTCCCTCGCACGCTTTCTCTCCTAATACCCTAAATCCACCAGATTCCAAGTATCAAGGCTCGAAAAGAAGCCCCTTGAGAAAGCATGAAATCCCAGGACCCCACGTTTGCAGCAACTACAAAAAAAAAAAAAATCCGTGAAGAGACCCTGCAGATCAGTCCGCCCTCTGCCCCACGCCCGCGCAGGTCCACTTCAGGGAAATCCCGAGAAAAACACCTCCCTTGACAATTTTCACCCCCGGAGCATCACTCAGATCCCCTGACTCAACATTTCTGTGACCAAGTCGTCCCGGCGTTATGCAGTCCCCAGCTACGTCCCTCCGGCCCCCAGCACCTCCCTCCCCAAGGACACGGAGGGAAGCGCTAGCAATGTCTTCTTTCCTGTCCCCTGCCCCCATCCGCTCCCAGTTGCGGCTGCACTTCTGAACCCTCGGGAGCATGCAGATGTGAGTCTAACTTACCCAAAGAGAAAAAGAGACTGAGCCCCGTGAGACTGAAGGCAGGGCGAGGTAGCCAGGCATCTCTGTGCATTTTCAGAGACTGAGATGTTAGTCGGGTGGGCTAGGGGAGAGCGTGATTTGAGGGGCTGAGGACTACGAGGGTGGAATGGTTAGATGCTAAAAAAAAAAATGCACAGATGTACTTCAAAGACATATACAACATTAAGGAGGCTTTATTTCCATCTCTCTAATATGGCCGGCTAGTATGTAGCGGCTAAAAGCAGGGAGAGAGGGAGTGTATAAGGGAGGGAGAGAGAGGGAGAGCGAGAGAAAAGGGGGAATGGAGTAAATATTGTGGTTGGTGGATTTCAAAAAGCAGGTGGGAGGGCATAAAAAAAGTCTTTCTGAAAAGAACAAAATTCCCAGAAATTTTCACCCTCTAAAACAAGAACTAAAGCAAATCTTGCCTTCCTACTACACTTGGATGATTGTTGGATTTGGAAAGCTATCAGAGGAATCCACTTATTTCAAAGCTGTTGTAAGGGAGGAACTCTTTTTGTCATTTAAAGATACCCCCAAAAAGGCTCCCCCCCCAAAAAAAGAGATGCTTGTTTTTGTGTTATTTGGAAAGGGTTCAGGGAAGTGAGTTGGAGAGACTTTCAGGAAGTAATGACTTCCTCATTCTAACATTTCCACTGAAAACAGAACATGTCAAAGCAGGCTGGTGTAAAAACACCAAAGAGATCTTACAATCAAACGTAACGTGAACCTTGGGAGAATCCTGATTCAAACAAATCAACAGGAAAGAGACATTTTTGAGAAAATCAGGAAAAAGTTAAATATGGACTGGATATTAGAGTGAATTAATGAATAATTATTCATTTTGTTGTGTGATAAAAATATTGTGGTTATGTTCTTTAACGTCTTTACGTATTAAAGATACATACTAGAGTGTTTATAGGTTAAATGATATGAGGACTGAAATTCGTTTTAATATATTTAAGAAAAAAAGAGGTAGGAGACTTAGGTGACACAGGACTAGACATCATGGTTGATTGTTGAAACCAACTGATGAGTATAAAGGATTCATCATTCAGTTCTCTCTCCTGGTGTTTGAAATTTTTCCTTTTGAAGAAGGAAGAAAAAATAAGCTAATGTCACAAGTAGGAGAAGCTGAGGGTAGAGTACCAAGGTACCCCAAGCAGAGACGGTGACCCCATCCTCCAGTTCTCGTGCAGCAATCGCGTGCTCTGGTGAAAGGCCATTTATGCACCAAAGAAGGAGCAACTAATATTTTTGAGCATTAACTTTGTGTCAAGCTCTTTACATGTGATATCTCAATTTAATCTTAACCCTGGTGATTTATTTTTCTTTATCTTTCTTTTTTTTTTTTTAATTGCAGATGAGGAAATAGAGGTTCGTAAGGCTCAATCCACCCAAGTTTATATATGGTAGTTAAGGGCAGAGTCAGCATCAGGATTCAAACCCAGGTCTTCATGAAACCCTGGGTGTCTCCAGCATTCCATGTTGCCTGTTGCTTACCACGGAGGGAAGGAGACATGGAACCTACCTACCCTCAGGTCATTTGGAGAGGCACTGGGAAGAGGAGATTCACTAGACAGGTAAAGCCATCAGCTTCTGGGATGACATAAAAGAAGGTGCTGAGGGGCAGGAACACGATGAGAGTCCAGCACAGTGCCTGCTCAGAGCAGACAGGCAGTGAATGACTGCACGGGGCATGCCTGAATGAATTAATGAATTTGGAGAGGGAATGGGGGAAACTAGACATCATGAGCGGAATGAAATCTAGCTGAGGCCTCTGAAGCTGTTCTAGGCTGGGGAAGAGCAGAGGGGCCAGAGCTTCCAGGTAGAGTTGCCAGAAGGCAGGGGGTGGATCGTGTAAGAGCTCTCTGTGGTCATCCATGCCCAGATCATGCAGACTCTGTCCCCAAGTGCCTCTATCGCATTGCTAGGGTTTGGCTCTGGCTGGCTTATCCAGAGAACACAGCGCACAGGACGGAATCGCAGAGGAGAGGGGCTGCCAGGGGAGAAAAGTGTCCTTCCGTGGCCACTCCCAGACCCTCATCCCCACCGCCCTGGGGCTCCGAGGCCTCCTCCACTGTCAGCAGCTCACAGGTGTGCCCAGAGCGACAGACTAGCACACGCCAGGCCTCCGCTCCGCTCCAGCCCTGCCGCCAGTCCCAGGCTGCAGCACAGCCATCCATGCTGCGGCAGACACATGTCAGCCCAGCCCCGTTGCCAGAGATTTTTGGTTTGACGTAGCCGGCCTCCTCCTTTTTTCTTAATGCAGCTGAGGGTGCCTGTGAGGCCCAGAAACCGAAGGAAGCTGCCTACCTTTCTTAGTCTCACATTGGATCCAGAAGCTTCTATTTTGGAGGCATCTGAGTAAAGAAATGGATCCAGAAGTTCCGCTTCTATCCAGAATTCAGCTAAGAGAACTAGGTATCCTGCCTTTGTCCAATTCGGCTCTCAGAAGCAAGGGTGGGAAGGAGCCAGGTCAAGGCCAGGGCCCTGGCAGGAGGAGGTGGGGTGGTGGGGGAAGGAGACAAGGGGAGAGCCACCCCGAAACCTCCCCTCAACCCACTTGGGCCTCCAGATGCCCATTTGCTCTGAAAGAGTAAGCCTTCCCCGGGATCCAATAAAAGCCTGGGAAGCAGAAACTCAGAGGTGTTTTGCAGAATGAAGACACCAATATCGAAGCTGAGCTTTTTAAAGTTAATTTCTTTAGAAAAACAGAGGCAATTTCTCTAAGTTTTAAGGATTCAATATTTCACAACTTTCACAAGGTATGGTGTAAATGTTCACATTTGTACTCAAAGATCTAAGACAGCATCTAAAATCAACAATATCAAGATTCTGCTTCCACTGACCAGTCACTGAAAGTGAAGCCTGCAGACCGTGTGCCCCTGGTGGTGGATCAGCGAAAGCCCAGGGACATACATCCTCAGCTAGGACAGACTGCATACTGTCACACAGATATATACCCAAGTATCAAGCACTCTCGGTGAACAGCCGGTCTCCAGGGTCGTGTCCTCCAAGGCCGTGTGTGACACTTGTTTTTTGTAGACTCAGAAAAAGCCTGCCGTTCTCACAGCTTCTTGCTAGAAACAATGGCTTACGTTAAAAATAACTTGTCAAGGATGAGAATCGCTGCCTGCAACAAAAATAAGACCTGCTGTTTGCAAGATCAGTAGGGTGAATAGTTAACATTAATTGATTGTACATGTCAAAATAGCTGGGAGTGAAGACCTGTGGTTTTGGCATTTCTACCCAGTGCCATTGATCACTGAAGGTTTTATTAGACGACACTCAGTTACCTGTGCTGCTGGGAGAAGCGGTGTTCCGAATAATCCAACAGAAGGTAGTTTCCTTTTGCCTTTGGAATGTCTAGCTGAGGCTTTTGAGAGCCTCCCTAGTTACATGAGAACCTCACTTCTCAAAATGTGGTCCCCAGACCAGCATCATAGGTGTCGCCTGGGAGCTGGTGAGAATTGCAGAGTCACAGGCCCCACTCCAGTCCCAAGGAATCAGAATTCGCATTTTTAACAAGATCTTCAGGTGATTCTTAAGCAATTAAAGTTTGAGAAGCACTGCCTTCAGCCAATATTAAAAGGTTTTGCATACACGAGCCAGGGGCAACAGAAGCGAGGTTCAGGGGCTCAGGGACAGAGGAGTGGTCAGCAGAGCACACAGCAGTCTGCTCATGAGTTGCAAGGCAGGGATTCAGGTCACTCGCCTCTCTGCTCTGCCCCGTACCCTTTTCAAGCCATTCCATACCAGGTGAGGTTTCTCTGATCTCACGTGCAGTTTCACATCTCTGTGTCTTTGTCTCTGCAGTTTCCTCTTCTAGGAATGCCCTTCCCCTCTGACCTGCTCAGCAAGCTCATAGTCTTTCTTCAAAAGTCTGCTCCAAAGTCACCTACTCCTGCTCTAAATGTCTCTTCTCTCTATGCTCCTGTAACCCTGGGAGCATTCACTCGTTTATCAGTCAAGTCTCTCATCCAACAAACTCAAATATCTGTTTAGCATCCCCTACGTGCTAGACACTGGGTTAGAAACTACAGACCCAGAAATAAATAAGATACAGCTAACTCACTAAGAGCTTGCATTCTAGATAGGGAGATAAAGGTATAAACTCACAATACAGTATGATGAGCACAATCCCACCCACAGGAAGTATGGGAACAAAGGTGCACCCAGTATTGCTTAGGTCCATGCTAACAGAATCTGAGAGTATTGTCATTATTTACACACCTGACCTCCCCAACTAAACTGTAACTTTCTAAGGACAGAGATTAGATCTTATTCTTCTGAGCATGCGTTGGGCCCCTACTGGTCCTGAGCAGATGAGACTACGTGAATGTCTATTTCACATCCAGGGAAAGGGCCGAAATTCCATCGGCCTGGCCTTCCCCAGCCAAGATGTGGTAGAACTGGGTCAGGGAGCCAGGTCCAGCAGCTCCCTGTCTATACTGTTCCACTCCACTCCCTGGGAACTTCAACAAGAGATTGACTCATTTGGGTCACATGCTGCAAGGATTACAAAAAAGTCCTAAAGCAGGATTTCTAAGAGCTTAAGATCTCTAAGAGAAAATAAAGCATCATACCCATAAAATAATTAGAGGACAGTGGAGGTAAAATCTGATCAAGTGTAGAGACATCTAGGAAGATGTGAGAAATAGGAGATTACCCAGGAGAGACTACTCAAGAAAGGCCTTCAAGGAATGTCAATTAGGCAGGTAAGAAGGGAAAGGGCATCCCAGGCAAGAATGCACCAAGAGCAAAGCCTCCAAAGCAGGAAAGACAAAAATATATGGAGCAGAGTGTTCCTGTCATGAAAAAAAAAAACAAAAAAGGGAAGTATGGATGGGCAGACAAGATGCATCAGCACACGGAAGGCCACGAACATACAAGGCAGAGTTCAGATAGCTGCCTTTGAAGTTCTAGGACAGGTGAGTCACTATTGCTCTCACCATCTATGAAAGAGGAAATGTCTTAGCTTTCTGAGAAAACTCGAAGTTCACTTATTTTTTTGATGAAGAAGAGATGTTTTGAGAGTTGGGTTTTACAGAAGTGGTAACGGATTGCCTGACCTCCCTTGAAGATGACCAGATCACATCTGCAAACCAGCTGGCCAGAGCAGAAGGTCAGTGGTCCTGAGAAACTTTGTTTATGCTTAGTAAGAGGATAACTGGTCTGTGTTGAAATAAAACTTACAACCAAAGCTGTTCAGCTCTAAGTAATTAAGCTAACTCAGTGGCAGCACGACCTCCTCTCTCACTCACTCACACACACACACACACACACACACACACACACACACACACAGCTAATGTCTGATGAAAGAAAATTGCCAATTACCAATGTAAACATGTGAGCATACCCGCTAGTCAAGAGGGGGACAAATGGAGTGGCAACAAGGAACAAATGACTAAAGGGCTGGCAGAAGGCTGCAGCCCTTTAAAGGGGACTCATCTTCTACTGGTCCCCAGTGGACAGGCTGAACTGTTTTCAGTTCCAATAGCCAAATTCTGAAGCTACTAGATTCTCCATTATTCATGGGCAGCTCCACTCCCTCCACCCTTGGGGCTGATTTCTGCTGGCAAAGGCCTGTGCATTTCTGGAAACCTTCAAATGTGGGAGCATCTAAAATACTGCAAATGCAAGTACCAAAACCGCTTGCTAAAGGATCTGTTACAAGAATCTCCAGCAGCTTTCTCACCCTTCAGAGCTCTGCAAAGCCCTTGTCTAAGCTCAGCTTCCTAACTCCCTCTCTCTTTGGGTGGGAAGAGGGACTTAGGTATTTTGGCAAAGGCCTCCTGCCCATAGAAATCAAAATTAACAAGAGATGGGGACTGAATCACCAGAAGATATTGTCACCCATACTGCTTGCTTATGTTATTAAGATCGAACAGCACAAACCGGCTAGCATTACACAGAAGATGAACCAGATCCTGAGTGGCAGTGCTAAGAGCTGGGAGGATAAATCCGACTGGGGAAAACACATTGGAAAGGGATGGAGGGCTCAGACCAGACACTATTCCTTAAACTGTCTCATTTAGTCCTTGCAAAAAAATCCTATAAATCTCCATTTTATATATTTAGGGAAAAGAGCCTCAAATAATTTAAGTAAACTACACTAGTGAAGAGTAAGAGGCAGAGCAAGGATTTGAACCAGGCCTGTTTGACCTTGAAGCCCATTCCCTGTACCATACACCTCCACGCTCCTGGATTTCGTAGACAACCACCTCTAGAAGGAGGGCGTGACAGGGCAGGCAGGTTTTTCATGGCCCCCTGCAGGGCTGTTCTGCCTTTAGCCACAACTGGTATTTAACAGCTATGCACCCTCAACCTTGACTTCCCGTCTCTGTGTAAGAGGAAGGTTTGTGGGGAGGTAGGGTTGGAGCAGAGAGGTAGGCTTCCTCCTCCCCTCCTCAGTCACAGCTGCTGAACCCGAAATGGGAACTCAACACCGAATGAATCAAATTCAAATTTGTGCGTACCTACATTTCCACGGTCACAGCGCCCTTTGAGGATCATGAGGATAAGCTGTCCAGCCCACCCTCCAGCTCTTATCCCACTCATTTTCTTAGACCCAGAACAAGAGATGTGAAATCACCATCCATCCACTTAACTCTGCACCCTGAAGGCCATCCTCCAATGAATATATTTGAGGAAGTAGAAAGGCAGCGCTCCTTATCCAGGAGAGAATGTTGCTTAATAGCCCACAAATGAAACCACTTCCTCTCCATGAACACTTAGGATATGAAAGTCCTCCTCCCCCTCTGCTTATCACACCAATACGTGTCCCTCGTATGTCTTAGGATACTGCCTTCAAGACACATGTGGTCAGTCATTGACATGCTCCTCATTTAAAGCGAACAGGTGAGAAGGAAACATTTAATGACTCTTACCCATGGCTAAACCAGAAGAGTTGGTAAAGGAGAAAGAGTTCATAATGGATGTGTTGTGAGAGGTTCCTAATGTCTGGAGAGCTAAGGGAATTGTTCAGAAATGTAGCCCCACTTGAGACTGGATAAGAAATCAGAGAACCAGAAAAGACCTCTTGCCCATGTGGCCCCGAATCGCTAAGTGGGAAGACAGGGCTGCAGAGGATGAGAAAGAGCCGTAGCAGTCGAGGGAAGGAGGCTGGCACCGAGTCCAGGCTGATCCCCGGAGGCTAGAAGTCATTTAGAACCAGAGAATTTTTAAGACCTAATCTTATCAAATCTTAAAATAGTAACCAAAAAGTATAGGAACCTCACATTTCGGACCATGAATTAAATCAGTGGCTGTCCACTCTGGCAACCCATGAACACCACTTTTGAAAAAGAGAGATTAACCTCCACCTAGAAATTCCAAATCAGGAGGCCTGTGGGGAGGCCCAGCAAGGAGCCACCAGCAACGCCAAACCCCAGCAGGAATGAAGGCCTACTGGGTTAAATCCCAGAGCCGTATTCACACCCCAGCTCCAACCCATTCACCCCCCAGACCTTACCCAGGACCCAAACCAGCCTCTAGTGTATCTAGTCACCATCCGGCTTTCTTCCAGGGAACTTCAGTTGTTCCAGAAGTTCCTGACTGCAAATTCCTCACCAGGACTCCATTTGCCCCTCAGCCAGGGCATAAAAATGAGATGATTTCCACAAACCACATTTATTTAGAGATAATGTACCGAATGAATTGTTTGGATTGGTTTCTACATCTGTGATTCTTCCCAGTAATGCATCCACAACGAACACCGCCTGCGCAAAGGGTCTGATCCGATCGAGTGCTTGAGGCCGCTGCAGCAGCTCAGCCAGGTCCCCCTGGGCTAGTGTCCTGTTCCAGAGGGGCCACATCTGTGTTCCCCTCCCCTCGTCAGGGCCTGTTCCTACAGAGCCGTCCAGTCTTCCTGCAGGCTCCGAACTCTCCATCTTCAGCCCTCTGACCAAGCAAGGAGACAGGAAGGACAGCTGGGAGGGCAGAGAGTCTAGAATAATGGGCAGAGCAGCTCAGGACACACAGAGGAGAGAGTCTCTATTACTACTACAATGACGGGAACTCTCCTTTCTTCTCAAAATGCTTGCTCTGTTTTTGGCACTCCCCGAGCTGACTTATTTTCAGGTGGGTTATTCGGATCTGACCTCAGAGAAGGCCAAACTGGGTGCTGTGGGGGAAGAGGAGAAAGAAACAAAGCACACTTGTAAGAAGCAACACAGTGATAACAGCAGCGCATTCACTGAGCTCTGTTCATGAGCCTGGCCCAGTTCTGAATTTCACATGCACTCTCTCATTTGCAGGTATTATTATTCCCATTTTAAGGATAAAGAAACTGAGGCTCAGAGAGGCTAAGCTACCTGCCCAAGACCATCTAGCTGCTAAGTCACAGAATCGGGATTTGGACCCAGGTCTGCCCAACTGCAAAGCTTATGATCTTAACCATTGCGTGTACAGCCTCAGAAAGGAGAATCAGCAAGGTGCTCACTACATGTATATAAATTCAATCAATGCAACCACAAAAAAGATGAAACGTCCTTTGTCACCCCTGCTCCCTACTAGAGAACACCTCTATCCCTGAAGTCTCAAGTGGCCTGCAGTCCCGAATTCACCCATAGGCTTATTTAACTTGGCACAGAGTGTTTTAAAATAATCTGGCCAGCCCCTGGAGGCCTTTGAGTTTGTGGCCTGGGCCTATTACCACACTCTGTTGGATCCAGTTCAAGAGGACAGAGATGTTCTTTTCCACAGAGTCTAAACCGCAAGCACCTAGTGCTGAACCTGGGAAAGGTAGCTGGGAAGACAAGTGTCACTCCTACGTCATATCTACCTCAGAGACTTTCTGTAAACAGTGTCACCCTGGCCGGTGACATACTCAGCAGTAGCCACAAGGCAGCTGCATCAGCAGGTTTCTAGAAGCCAGGATGAGGCCTAGCAGGTGACTGCAGCATCGCATGGCAATGACGAGAGAAGGATGCAGGGGGGAAAATGACTCTATCCAACTGCAACTTCAGAGTGGAGCTCATGTTTCACTTGGCGGATCCAGGCCAGGTCTCTGAGCTCACACTTCCCTGGCAGACCTTTCTCCGCTGCAATCAGCTGGGAGTCATGTGTCCTCCGTGCTGGTGTGACAGGAACAAACACAGCCCATCATTCCACAAGTAGAGGAGGCCAGCCTTCCTGAACCCAGCGGAACACTGCTCCTTAATGGGCTGGGTGCCTGTAATTAGTCCACAAATAGTGTTGAGCTCATTGCCAGCTCACTCCTTCTGTCCCTACCCCTACTCACTACAGGCAAGGTGCTGTACTTCCCTGGGGAGCTACGGAAGTCGGAACAAAGTGAAAGTAGGAATCAGACTCCATATTATGGTATGAAATCCAGCATGAGGCCTGCCTGGCAGTTAGATTACGTGAAGGTATAAAAAGTCACAGATACTAAAAAATCTAAGAATTGGAAGGAACTTTACTTTGACGTTTTGACAGGAGAGAAAACAATCCCTGGCAACACAATACTTGCCCCAGGATCTTATTGTACTCTCTGTATTAGGTTTTGTTTAATCAGGGCTGAATTGGCGAGGCAGAGGTGTTCTTCCTCCCTGTGGTAAAGAACACTCTTTACCTCTTTTCACCATTAAAATCAATAATCTCTGCAGATGACCTTTCATCCTCAAGACTGGGTATGAAGGCAACAAGTTTGACAGTCCTCTTCTCTCCAGCAGAGCTTTGGTTTCTCAGACTTTCCTGCTACTTAGAAAGATCTCTGCCCTCAGCCGCCTCCCCAGGCGACCTGGCCACATCCACCAACCACAACTTTGCCGTGTCCTTTCCACCTCTTTCCTCCACCTCTAGACACCTGGCTGGCTGGGGCCAGAATCATCCTCACCATGGTCATGTAGGTGGCCTCTGATTTTCCACTTGGGTCTTCTTCCTCGATCACCTCCCGTGTAGCTATTGAGGTATAAATGTGTTTCTAGAGGGGAAAAAAATGGTACAAAAGTTCCTAAAAATCAAGTGAATCTTGTACACCAGAGAAAAGGCTCCTATTCACTGGGCATCAACCACCAAAACTGGCAAGTTCAGGCCAGGCGCGGTGGCCCACGCCTGTAATCCTAGCACTCTGGGAGGCCGAGGCGGGTGGATTGTTCAAAGTCAGGAGTTCGAGACAAGCCTGAGCAAGAGTGAGACCCCATCTCTACTAAAAATAGAAAAAAATTATTTGGACAACTAAAAATCTATACAGAAAAAATTAGCCGGGCATGGTGGTGCATGTCTGTAGTCCCAGCTACTCGGGAGGCTGAGGCAGTAGGATTGCTCGAGCCCAGGAGTTTGAGGTTGCTGTGAGCTAGGCTGACACCACAGCACTCTACTCCAGGCAACAGAGTGAGACTCTGTCTCCAAAAAAAAAAAAAAAAACTGGCAAGTTCAGAGGGTTACTGGGAGCTACAGAATTATCATCAATAATGACAATTCAGCCTTCAGTCTTCTTGAAAATTAACTGTCAACAAAGAGCATTATTTTAAGAACCAAACTCCCAGCTTCAAAAGCCAAATATCTTTGTTTAGATGGGTGTTTAGGTAGCAGCAGGAGTTCCTTATCTTGCTAAAGTACTTGTATTCTGTGGTTATTTCCTTCTAATTAGAGTCATGGCAGGATGGCATTAATCAGCAGCTAATTGTCATCATCCCCCTCAGAGGGTTTATATGTCGGGGCAGCCCTCACTAAACCTGGCATCTCTAAGGTCTGTGACACTTTGTGATTCACGGTGGTCCGGTCACTCTTTGGGAAAGCAATATTATTCAGTGACAAATTCTTGGGCTTCTGGAGGCCCCCACACCATGTTGGGAGAAAATCCTACTCTTGCGAAAAACATAGCCCAAAAGAGAGGGAAATATTCACAGAGGAGTTTTTAAAAATTAAAAAAAGAAAAGGGAATAGGAGTTAAAGGAAATTAATCCATTTCTCAGTCGCTAGTAGCAAAGTCCCTGAATATTTGACCTTAACGATTAACTTCTTAACTCCTGAATGTAGCATGATTCTTTGTTATATTTACACAATGCCTCATAGATTGCAAAGCATTCACATATCATCATTTTATTCGAGCCTTACAACAACCCCGTGAGGCAGGCTGGGCGAATGTGCTTGTCCTTACCCTCATTTTGCTGGCGAGGCTCAGGGAGGTGGCCCAGCTTTCTGACTCTAAGTCCAGTGCTCTTTCCGCAGCCCACTACCAGGACCTGCTGCCTGGGGCTGGTTGGGCCCTGTCCGTTCCCACCCACTCTACTCCTCAGAGCTCTCATTTCGGTGGCAAAGGTTTCCTGGGCCCCTGCTCTGTGCCCATGCACTGGCCTGCCAGCTGAGACATAGTTTGAGGAAGACACAGTTCCCAGGGGGATGCCGACGGCCCAGGCCTGCATCTACTTAGGGTTTGGTGCTCGAGCGTGTGTCCACCTCCCCCACACAGGGCAGGACAGCAAGAGGGCAGAGGTCATCGCCTACCTCTGGATTAGCCTTCTTTGTGTTCTCCAGGCTGTTCACCGAGGTTGTAGAGTATACTGACCTGCAAGGCGTGAAAAGCGTATGGAATTAACCAGTCAGCTCTGCTTATTCAAGGGTGCCTCCCTGAGACCCCTGCCTAGCTCTGTGAAGAGTGGCCCCAGAAAAGGAACTGTTTTTTCCAGGCTCCTACAGCCAGTGCTACCTGGCTCACCTCGAAACCTGAGAAGTGCATCTCTTCTGATGAAGAACAAGAAGCCATTCTGGAGACAGTTTAGGCTGAAAAACAGCTTCAACTTCTCTGTTACCTCTCCAACAACCTCCAGTCCATAAGGGAAGACGTCATTTTAAGTGAACGAGTGTAGCATTTACTAGGATGAAGGAGATACAGCCGAACCAGCAGGGGGCAGCAGAGGCTCGGCAGGACTCCAGTCCCAAGGGCTCCTGGCCTCTCCTGGGGACCAACGGGAGTTCTACCCACAAACACCACCCCCAAGCTGGGACTCTGGCCCCTTCCCAGTCTGGGCCCTTGGCCTTTTATCTCTTCTCTGTTTGCCTTCAGCACATGCCACCTTTTGGCCTAAGGCAAAGCTGAAAAAAAGAAAGAAAAGAACAGAGAGGAGAGGAGGGAAGAGGAGAGGAGAGGGAAGGGAAGAGGAGAGGGGAAGGCAGCGGAGGGTTGGGAAAAAATCAGGGTTCAAGCTTAGAAAAGAAACCACATTTCCTTTTTTTTGGTCTCAAAGTGAACTTTTTCCCCATATTTTCTGATTATAAAGCTGTATATTCTCATTGTAAAATAATTTAGATAACACAGAAATGTTGGAAGTTGGAGCTCCCATTAAACCCTCACCTCATGGGATCCACCTTCTCCTTTATCTCCAATACCAGTCTTAGTATTTTAGAATTATCCTTCGAATCCTCTCTCAATGCAAGCATAAGTAAACTCACATAAAATATATTTAGTATCTATGTTGCTGAAGTGAGCACTATATTATTTTCTCTTTTATAAAACGAGATCATGCTATATATTGTATATTATTACCCCTTGGCTGTCTTTCCACGTCACATACAGGGTTGTGCAGTGTTTCATTGAGTGAAATACTGATTCACTGAATCACTGTCTTTCTGACAGGTACTGAAGATGATTCCAATTTTTAATTACAAGCAATGCTGCAGTGACCAGGTTTATGCACAAACTCAGTGTATTCATCCGATTATTTCTTTAGAATAACCCACTAGACATGGAAATGCTGCCATTTCTTTTGAGGGAAACTGAGGTCCAGAGAGGGCAAGCAAGCTGATAATGGAACCCAAGTTTTCCAGCTCTCCATTCAGTGTTCTCAGTGTGTCCAGAGCAAAGACCCTCAGAGAGGCCAACCAAGTTCAAAACCAAATCAGAGAGCAAATCAGGACACTCAAAAGTCAGCATTATTTCATGGAGTTCCTTTCCCATTGACACATTTCAACAAGAGGGTCAATCTGCCCTACTGGCATATGTCATCAACAGTTGGGTCAACTGAGGGACAGGGATCTGCCAACAGCCAGGGAAATATTAGTGTCCGTGTCAGAGCATCTGGGTGTCTCCAAGACCCTGGGAGAACTACTGATGAAATTCAGGCCTTTAAAAACATATTTCAGCAATAATTTGCATCCATTCAAAAACAGCCTCTCATAATTGGAATGTGGTGCTTTAAATAAAACCACTGGCAACCCTCAAGATCTTAGCTTCTATGTGAAACATGCAGTGTGAATAATTCCAACATCATTTCTCTCAGACAATGAATGGTACCATGATAGTTCTTGCATAAGATTTATGCTCTTAATTATGTTCTACATAGAGCCCCACTTGTAAGGGAGTTTGTAATCTTTGCATAACACCAAAGTGAATGAGGTTGGTGGAGGAATGTCCAAGTATTTTCAGGGGCACAGTGAGCAAAGGGGTTGGGATTACTATACAATGACATCTAATGTGACCGTCACAGATGATTCCATTTAAAAATCCCCCTTCTGTGAGGATGGCACAGTTTTAGGACTCTATACTCTCTTCCAACCCAAGGAGTGAGGACAGCCCTGTACCTCTTATTCCCATGGGTCTTCTTCACGATCAGTATCAAAAAAGTGAGCAGCAGGATGGTGCCGCAGACAATCCCCACGATGATCACCACGTGATTACCGCCCAGGATCACAGGCCCAAGGGCTGCTGGGGTCACTAATGCTTGGGAAAGGAGAAAAGCAACGAGAGGGTCTCAGTACCGCAGAAAAGAGCTGGGAGCCCCATCAGTTCTACACCAAGTAGCAACACCCAGGTCAGGAAGCGAGGGAGAAGGCCAGACTCCACCTTGTATCGAGACAGTGGGGACACTGTCTTCAGTAGTTTGAGAACCAAAAGTGTGATTCCCTTGCTTACCCCTAAAATGTGGATTAAGGTGAGTGGGAGAAGAGGGTAGCATTTCATCTATACTAGCGTCTCCTTTTACATCAACAATTCTGTTTTAAAATTTGGTTTACCAAATGATCTAGAAATAACAGGCATCTTAGAGGCTGCTGATCTTTCTATAGGCAAGTGATTGTATTCAAAAAAACACGTGCTACAACTCTCAGCCCCACAGTCACGATACCAAGTAAAGCCTTCAGACGCACTTCTGCCCATATGGTACCCTTTACTCATCTCCTCTGTTCACTCTAAATATATATATCAAGCACCTCCTCAGTGGCGGACAGCACTAGGCACAGTGGATTCAAAGATGAATGATACCTGGTCCCTGCCTCCAAGGAGGGAGACAAACACGTAAACAGAAAACCACAGGCTGCCACAGGTATGACAGAAGTCTGTACAGGGCACAGAGGGACATGGAGAAAAGGGTGCCCAATTCTACATGGAGCAGAAGATGAGAATTTGCCAGCAAAGGTTTTAAAGTTCAGCCTGAATCTTAAAGGGAACATCCAGCTTCTTTGGCAGACAAGATGGGGAGGGACGGAGGGGATGTTACGCACAAGGTCTGGAGGCTGACGGGTGGTGCTTTTAGGAACTAGAAATAGTTCAGTGTGTCTGGCACAAAGGTTGCGTCTGTGGGTATGGTGGGGAATTAGGCTGAAGAGATGACAGGATCCAAGTTCGGAAGGACCTTGAGTATCTCAACCAAGAGTCTGGCTTTCTCTCTGTAGGCAAGGGAAAAACCATTGAAAGATTATAAGCCGTGGAACAGAAAGTTCTGATTTGTGATTTAGAAAGAGGACACCAAGAGCATGAAGAATGGCACACGAAGAACGAGGGGCAGTGGCTGAGAACGAAGACAGAGATTTGCTGGAGGCCTGCAGTCCAAGACAGAGATGAAGACAGCCAGAACCAAGGTAGGGGCAACGGACTGGAAGGAAGACGGCTTCGAAAGTGAGGAGCAGGAATGAAGGGCTTGTTGACCTGTTAGATTAGGGGTCACAGGAAAGAGAAGAGTCAAATCCACCCCCAGGCATCCAATTAGACAACTGTGTATGGGATGGTGCACTGACACTGGGGAGATGGGCTGGGGAGAGGGGAGTGGGCTTTGGACACACTGTATTTGGAGGATTTATGGAAAATTTGGGTGGAGTTCACACACATGCGCACACATACACACACACGTATAATTGTGTCCAAGACAGAATGGATATATGGTGTCCACTACTGCCAAGGTGGAGAAGGCCAAGGATGGTAATTAGAGTGGTACTGGTGATCTAGGCAAGTACAGAGGTAGAAGGAGCCAGAATGCAGCACGCTGGGGAGTTACCAGGAGAGAGACTGTCAGACACCAAGCATAAGCTCTCTGGCTTTGTTGAGAAAGAAATACATACCTGGTTGTGGGGATGGTTGTACACTGTGAAAATACTAAAAACCATTGATTTGTACATCTTAAGTGGGTAAATTGTATGGTTTGTGAATTATATCTCAGGAAAACTGTTTTAAGAAAAAGAAGGATACAGGATGAGAGCTGAAGTAAGGAAGGGCATAGGTAAGAGGAAGAACTGGGCAAAGATACACGCTGAATAACAGAAGCAACAGAAAGTGAGAGCTTAAAGAGCAGTGTTTCGAGGTTCCTGAGAACGATGCCACCTGAGCACAGGGGCCAGATAAGCCCAGGGCAGAAGGGACAGAGGTAGGAATGGGGGAGGTGTGGATATGTTTGTGGCTGGAGTATTTTCTCTGTGAAGCGAGGGGAGGACTCCTGAGAGTAAAGCACACACGGACACCACGGTTCTTTAAGAAACCCACCTGTCCTGCTTCCCTCTGCTGTTAACGAGAAGGTGCCTCCACAGACTTCAGTCTCTGGCCTGGGGGACCGAGGTACGTTCCGTCCTCACCCCCATCTCCCCGGCCCCCAGCCAACCACAGCCAACCCTTGAAGGCCCTAGCAAGAGGCAAGGGCCACAGGCCACATCCTGACTGCTAACTGGGTTGTGGTTTAACTTTAACCCCTCACTTATCAACCTCTCTCCGTCAACACAGTTGAGTCTTGATTCTCCCACATGCTACCAGCCTTGATGCACACTGTTTGCCAGAATACAGAACCCTTGGCCAGAAAACCCCTCCATTTTTGGTTCTGGTACCTTCCTGTTTTCTCTCTATTCCTTGCTGTCCCTCACCAGCTCAGGATCGTTTTCCCTTCCTCTACAGAGCATACAGGGTCTCCCTTAATGCCAAGTAAAAATGACTTTGGATATCAACTCCAGTCCATCTCTGAGCTCCTGTATCTTCACATCAGTTGACTACGCTGGCAATGAGTGGCGTCTGGCAGAGGGGTGGTGTTCACTAAATATTAGCTCCCTTTGCCTTGGCCTAGCAGCAGAGCCAGAACTAGGGAGGTGGGCAAGGCACCTACGGAGCCAAATATAAGCAGGCTTCACTCTCAGGGTTGTGCGAGTACAGGGTCAGCACCTGAGTGATGCCCCCTTCCGTTCTGCACCCTAGGACTGTCTCTGGCCTCACCCTAGTCCTGGCCCTGCTGACCTGCTAGAAGGTCCCTCAGCCCTCCCCAACCAAATGTACATACCTTGAGGCTCTTCCAGAATCACATGCAGCACAATTGTTTTCTTGAACACCAGCTTCCCCAGGTGGATGCTGCAGTTGTAGGTTCCTCTGTCAGACTCCTTCACTCCTTGAAGCATGATGGAACCATCATTGCGGGAGATGTCCCCCAGCAGGTTGACACGGTTCTGGAAGTGGCCTTGGTTCTGGAAGTCGCCCCATTTCTGGGAGGACCCCGTAGGTATCTTGAGTTTAGGGTGATAGCGCAACACTATCTCCTCCTAGAAGGGAAAGGCAAAAGGTATTCGAGGTGCTGACTGGCCGGGGGAGCAGGGAAGAGAGGGAGGAGGGGAGACCTCAGGATGCGCAAGGGCCTGTTGTGTGAAGGCAGCAAAGGTGTTATCAGAAAGCATTAGGTGACACCCAGACACACAGTCGCCACACACACAGTGCACGCGTGTGTACTTGTGAAGGACATCACCAAGCCACGAACAACTGTTCCATCTGGAGAGAGGAGTAAAAAGTGGAAATGAGGGACTTTCACTTTTTGCACTTCTCCAATAAAAAAAAGTACATTTTTACTTTTGATGACATTTCCAGTTGGATTTCCACAGGCACCTGAAACATGTCTAAAACTGAACTCATTTTCCCCCCAAACTAGTTCCTTCCCATCCATCCCATTTTAGTAAATGTCAATGCCTTCTTCCGGATGTGTAGGCTGAAAGTCTTGGAGTCATCCTTAATTCCTCCCTCTCTTGAACAACTCACATCTAACCCCTCAGCAGATCCTATCACCTCTACGTTCAAAATGCGTCCCAAATCCAGCCACCTCCCCCTCCTCCACTGTCAGCATTCTGGTCCGAGCCACCTCATCTCACACCTGGGCCCTGCAACGGCTTCCTGACTTATCTCCTGCCTTCTCTCCGCCACAACCTGTTCTCAGCTGATGAGCCTTGAAAGATGTCACTTACATCATGTTACTCCTCGCTCAGAACCCTTCAACGCCCCCCCACTTCTACTAAAAGTACAAGGCCCTACTGATCCACCCCATGCCCTTTTCCTCTCTGACTCCATCTTATCTTCTACTTGCTCTTCTATCACTACTTGGGTCACTTCTCTTCAGCCACGCTGACCTCCTTGCTGCCCCTTAAATACTGGCCTGAGGACCTTTGCACCTGCTATGACTGGAACACTCTTCGTCCCAGACATACACAGGTTCACCCCCTAACTCCCTTCACACCTCTGATCAGTGTCACCTTCTCAGCGAGGCCTCCCTGACCACCTATATAAAATAACAACCACAAAGCCCTGCTTATTGTTCTCCACAGCTCTGACTATTACCTGATGTATTGTGTGTTTATGTCTTTATTATTTTCCTATGTATCTGCCTCCATTTTGACTGTAAGTCCCGTATCAGGACAGGGGCTTTCAGTAGTCATTCATATAACAGATGCTTAAAAAAATACTGTTAAATGAATGAGTATTGGAATTTTTATAAAGGTATGCAGATTAAAAAAAAAAAAAAAGCTTTAGCTAGGAGCAGTGGCAGTGGCATGCACCTGCAGTCCCAGCTACTGGGAAAGCTGAGGCAGGAGAATCATTCAAGCCCAGGAGTTCAAGGCCAACCTGGGCAACATAATGAGACCTCATCTCTAAAAAGATATAAAAAATAAATAAAACAGCTTTTATAAACAGGTGATGCAGATGCAGATGCAAACCCAAATGGAGAGACAAGGCCCCTAACATTTTATCTCCTGTGATTCAAATTCGAAACCTCAAAATGTCAACCCTCATCCTATTTTCTGCTGTGAATCACTTGCTGGCTGACATTTAAATGCATGACAAGCTCTTGGGGGTGAACTTGGAACTGCGTGTAATTCCCCAGACTCCACCATCTCCCACCCTTTCTGACCCACTGGGATAGCATACAGGAATTCTTACGCCTCGCCCATTGCGTTCCTGGCTAGGCCACAAAAATCATTCCCCTCATTCTCCCATGGGCTCTGTAAAGAGAAAAGGGAGAAAGAAGGAAACTAAAAGGCAGTGGCCAAGTCACGTACAAAATGTTTTACATGTACAATCTCACAGCAGCATCTAAAAGTTAAGTATGATCATCATCATCTTTATTAGAGTCATCTTTCTAACCAGGAAGCTGAAGTTGCCCAGCTAAGGGGCCGAGCTAGGAGAAAACCGAGTTCTGACAAGCTCCAAAGCCCAGGCTCTTGCAACACCCCCTCAAGGCACCTGATGCCTGATTCTTCCTCCCCTGTCTGTCCTGACACCACCATCCAAGGACTTCGATGACACAGTGACGTTTCCTCCTCGTTACCTTAGCAGGCTTTCCTGATGAGAACATCCAGTCTACCTGGGTCACTTGTTTCTTTTCTGTGCTCTGGAAAACACATCCCATGCGAGTCGAATCACCCACACGGACCGTGAGCTCTGAGGATAAAAGAATGAATCAAGTCAGGCCCAAGGTATAATCTGGAGAAGTCAAAGAATTTCTATGAAAGATAATATTTAGCCAAAGACCCTCATTAGGAAAAATCACCATTGCCACCAAACGCTGCATATATTCCCTCCGTAGATGACCCAGATGAGTCCATGTGGACAAAGTACTTAGAGCCTCCTCACTCAAACCAACATGGCATCATCCCCAAGGGTCCAGAATACCCTCAAAATGCCCACATATGCCAAGCCTGAGGGTTTCTACGGTCTTCATACTGCAATAAACATTTACTAGTCCCCTTTAATTCCCTCCTCTTTCCTCTTCTCCGGAATTCCTCCCATGAACCCCAATTCCACATCACGTTTGTACTAAAGGAAGTGTGAAAAATCTCAAAACGCCCAATTTCTTTTCATCAACTTAGATACCCATATCTGCTTAGCATAAACAGGAAGTGGAAAGTTATAAAACTCTCATTCTTACATATAACTCACCAATTCTCCTAACTGAAAAAACTGAATCATGGGTAACTTTCTTGGACTTCTTTTATTCCTTTTACAAGTTGTCTTAGGACTTGCTTAAGACTTAGTTCTGGCTTCGGTACAGGTCATAGGACTCCTTGCTAATTAGGCCAAGACAGTAGACAGCTTTCCCCTGACTTTTCTTTCTGTTCCAATCCTGCCCTCTCCTGCCCCACCCTCCCCATGTGACCCCCCCTTGCCTTCTTCTGGCTTTCCAACTCCTAGGCTCTCCCTCTGCCGATCTGTATAAGCAGCTGACCCAGCATGTATCTATGCATAACTCAGAGGTCCCTGAAAAAGAAGAAGTAGAAAGAGGGTTCTGATTTCTCAGTAATGCTCTACACAAATCAACCCTAAAGTTGATTAAGAGATGAAAGGATAGTATATAGGGACACACAAGCCTAGGTCTGAACTGGAGAGAGTTCCTTCAAAAGAGCACGCAGCAGAGCTCATGAGGGAACAGAGTGCATAAGCCGGCCTTTCACCCAATCTGTTTCCCTGGGAGAACATTAACTTGCTGCCCAGCGGGAAAGATGCAAAGTGGGAGGAAGGCAAAAGAAAATATTATGAACTCTAAACTCTATGAAGGGAATTATTTTGAAAGCAATAAAAATTTATTCCAAAAAATACAAGTAAGAAAAAAAACTCCCTCTAAATCCACCAGCACGTTAAGAACTAAACTCTGGCCGGGTGCGGTGGCTCACACCTGTAATCCTAGCATTCTGGGAGGCCGAGGCAGGCGAATTGTTTGAGCTCAGGAGTTCGAGATCAGCCTGAGCAAGAGCGAGACCCTGTCTCTACCAAAAATAGAAAGAAATTAATTGGACAGCTAAAAATTAGCAAATTAGCCGGGCATAGTGGCGCATGCCTGTAGTCCCAGCTACTTGGGAGGCTGAGGCAGTAGGATTGCTTGAGCCCAGGAGTCTGAGATTGCTGTGAGCTAGGCTGTCGCCACGGCACTCACTCTAGCCCGGGCAACAAAGTGAGATTCTGTCTCAAAAAAAAAAAAAAAGAACTAAACTCTATTTTTTAAATGCAATAATAATAACTGAACATTCTGAGTCCTTTCAAGGCACCAGGCATGTGCTAGACACCTTACCCACAGTATATCAGTTAGTCATCACAGTATTTTGAGGTATGCACTATTATTACTCTCCCATTTCACAGAAGAAGAAAGTGAAAGAGCCCAAAGCAACGTGGCCAGTAAAAGGTAGAGCCGGGGCCGGGCGCGGTGGCACACGCCTGTAATCCTACCACTCTGGGAGGCCAAGGGAGGCAGATTGTTTGAGCTCAGGAGTTCGAAACCAGCCTGAGCAAGAGCGAGATCCCGTCTCTACTAAAAATAGAAATAAATTAATCGGACAACTAAAAAAATATAGAAAAAATTAGCCAGGCATGGTGGCGCATGTCTGTAGTCCCAGCTACTTGGGAGGCTGAGGCAGGAGGATCGCTTGAGCCCAGGAGTGTGAGGTTGCTGTGAGCTAGGCTGACACCATGGCACTCACTCTAGCCAGGGCAACAAAGTGAGACTCTGTATCAAAAAAAAAAAAAAAAAGACTATCAGCCTGATAAATGAAACAGTTGCAGCATGATATTTGAATGACTGAGTGCTAGAGCATCTTAAAATATTAAAAAATGACCTGAAATGTAATTTTTTGATTTAAAATAAATGTTTTTCTCCCTCTAACACTGGCCTGTAACTTGTAGTTTAGACCCCTCAATACAGATTTTTGTCCATTACTTTCTCTTATATTATAAACCCATCTCCCCACTTTCAAAATACCCAATGGGCCCCTACCTCTAATTAGAAAATATAAAAGGTTATATTGAATTAGACCAAAGAATTTCTCAAACATAGTTTGTCTGTTCTTTTGGAAATGAGGGAGGGGCTTTTTGGAGTGTTAGTTGTGAGTTACAAGAGATCAACCAGCTGCTCCAAATATCCTTTAAATAGCCAATGGATCAATTATCTGAGTGTGACTAAACCATTCTTGGACTTATTTTTGTGTTTAGGATACTGGGAGCAATGTGATCCATACACATTTATGAAGTACTACTGGCTTCCCTCCCCCCCAAGAAAATACATATTTCAAACATTTTTCTCTATTCCTCATTTTTCCATAATTTGAGGAATAAGTTCAGTTATGATTTTGTAAACTTTAAAAATATCTCTTTTAAGTTAATAGTTTTCCAGATTGAAGAATCCTAGTTTTAAAATTTATACTTACATAGAAATCTGTCCATGCTTTAAATCATTTTAGTAGTTCTTTGTTTTGTTGTTCTGGAAGATTTACAACTTCTTAGAGTGACCAGTTTAGATGCAGTTGAATTTTGTACGTTGGTAACACTATATTTTCAGTTTTATTTCCAATAAGTGTCTTTTTTTCTCCATGCCCAGTGTTTATTGCCTTTTCGAGTTATGGTTCACGTTGGGCTCCTACCTTTCAGGAACAGTCCAAGCTGATTCCCAAACACTGTTCCCATTGTAACTGGTTGTTTAGTGGGCTGTTTTAGTCTTTTATGGGTATTGAAGATCATCTGTCACTTTTCTGACTCACTTTTCCCACAGCTCATCCCCATCGGCTCCGTGTATCACTGTGATGAAAGGATTGAGTGTTACATGCAGATGTGGAGATTTCATTGTGGACTGCTTTCTTCCAATGCTATATAAAAATGTTAAATTAAGTAGCCATGGGTCTGAGAGAGTCCATTCTTGGAACTGAAGGCAAGAATTATATCATGATTTCTATGCTGATTTCTTGTTAAATTTTCTTACATAATAACCTTCATTGCACAGATACTCTTAACCAGGTATGTGGTGGATTCAAAGATCGAAAGGCATATCCCCACTCTGAGAGAGTATAGTACAACCTGCTAGAGGAAATAGAATATAGTTAATAGACATCGACAGTCTAATGTGAGGGCCATGGATGGCATCAGGCAAGATATCTACAGAAAAACTGGAGAAACAGACCTCACTTCTATTCAGGGAAGATCAAAAAAGCTCTGTAGATGAGGGGACGTCCATCCTGCACAGCTGTAGGAATCTTCTGGCAGGTATGGACCATGATATAATTAGAATTCCTCATGATAAGGAACATTGTTATTATAATAACAGCAGTATTAACAATGGTAATGATAATGATTGCAGCTAAAATTTATTGAATACTTACCTTGTGACCAGCACCATTCCAAGGAATTTATATGCATGCAAATCATCATTGTTAAAATATACACTATAGTTAAGCATGAATGTATCTTATGTTAGAGTAAATAATAGGAAAAAAGGAAAAGGTTAACAAATAGATGTGGTTGATACAGAGGATAAATTTGCTCTATAAATATTGTCCCTTTTCATATAATCAGGAAAATACCTATGTACTATGCATTGTGGGAAATGACAATGTTTTTTAATGACAACAATTGAAAAACTCTGGTAATATGGTTAATCAACATATGCTAGAAAGTAAAAATAAATTGGGTTTACAGAATAGTATTTGGGGTGTGTGATGTGGTGCTATTTCAAGCAGACTAACAGCTTGAATTTGGTTTTCTTTTACATTTGGTTTTCTTTTACACTCGAACAACAGCCTCGTGGATTTAAAAATGTATCTGTGCAGTTTTGCCATCTTGAGTATGGAGTATCATACTCAATGAAAATCCTGGTTATCAAAATTAGGCTTCAAATATTGTCAGTGCAGGCCAAGCATCTTTTATTAAGAATCTTCCATATTGGTTGGACACGGTGGCCCATGCCTGTAATCCTAGCACTCTGGGAGGCCAAGAGAGAAGATCGCTTGAGCTCAGGAGTTCGAGACCAGTCTGAGCAAGAGCAAGACCCCGTCTCTATAAAAATAATAAATAAATAAATAAAAATTAACAAAAAAGAATCTTCCATATCATCCCTCCTTTCAGAAATTTATAGCCCCTTATTTTCATTGTTTTATATATTCACTGTGAAGTGAACTTTTCATCTCCCTTATTTTATTTTTTTGTAATCTGTTAATCACTTGTGAAGTTACTTTCCCGAATGTGTATGTCCTGTAATTATATATGTTATCTTGTGACAACTCTCTGGATCCCCAGAATAATTTCTGAGTTGATGTGCTTGTGTGGGAGTTAGTTATAGGGATACTGGTAATGTCCTGAGAAGAAACAGAAGATCTGGATATAAATGCTGAGATTAGTGACTCCCTGAAGAAAAGGGTCTGCGGGGAGGGGAACACCAAGAGGGACAACTAGAAACCTTTGAATAGTGATCTGGTGGAGTGTTGTCCAGCCGTGAAGAAACTAGAACCTACTAGAGAAACAATGAGTTTAGAAAACAGCTGGAAGCTCTCAAGGCCCTGCAGCCCTGAGTTGGCCATGAGGGCAGGGGCCTTGGTGTTCAGACACCTTTTGTGGACAGAGTCCAAGGAAGCCTGGAGTCAAACCTGTGGTGGCAGCGAGAACCCAAGGGGTGGGAAAGAGGCCCAGGCGAGAAGCTCTGGGTCCTGTCCTGCCTTTCTGGCAGAGGACACTGGTTCAAGTCAAGTTTGAAAGGGAGGGTGAACTTGGAAAAGAGACTGCAAATGCAGGGAAACAATGATCTAATGTGTAAACAAGAGCCAGGCCATGTGGAATTTGAGAGTGTTCCTATATTATGTCTAATTTGTGTGTAGTTTACTCCCTGAGATTCTTTTTTTCGCTCATAAATAGTTACCAAGCCAACATTTTGTACATTCTAAAAGACTTTCTGAACCTGTGGAGCTGAAGGATCCAAGGTGAGGATAAGGATCTACAAGAAAGGTTCAAAGGCGTGAATTCAAGTGGCTCTGTCTTGGGAGGAAAAACCTGTATTCTTTTAGATGATGGTGACAGAACATTTCCCAAGAAATGATATTAGAGACCTTGTGTTCAAAGGTCCCCTGTGTATGTAGTACTTCTAACACAGATAAATACTGACTCTGTCATAGGTACGAGCAGAACTAATGCTAACAAATAATTTTTTCAGTGAGCTGTTATTAAACTAGCTCCTGATAGTTTATGCAAGAGTTTGAATCTCTCTTGACCAAAAAAGAAATTAGATGTTCACTTTTCAAAGCTGAATTAATGGATAAAAGTTGCTTTAATGATGCCTTATATTATAGGGTTTTTTAAAAAAGCCTTAAAGATGAAGGTCCCTCAGACTTTCCTGCCTCAAATAGAAGTTAATCATATCTGCTTAATCTATACATTTTATTATAACCAAATGGTCAAAATTACATATCCCGTGTGCTGTATGTAATACTGTTAATTTGAACGAAAGCTAATTGAAATGATCAGAAAGTAGCTTGTATGTTTTTTGTTGAAATTAGAGGAATAAAGATAGATTTACTTCTGTTAGAGCTAATGTCAATGCTAGACCATAAAAAAGCAGACCCAACATTGGGGCAGGGTGCATTTACCCATCTAACCATTTTGTAACTAATATACCCATATTGGCAAAAAGTTAAAAAACTAAGTCAGATAAAAGCATCAATCTATGTTCCCAGAGAGATCGTTTGTAAGCCACTCGTGAGCAGGGGTTATGCCTTCAGTTGACATGCAACCTCTGTTACTCATATGATGGATGTATACTAATAAATACTTATTAAGTAAGCCAAACTCATATATAATATCAGCTTATTCTTTTAAGAAAAAACTGCTGCATTTCTTTAATTTTAATGCACACATTTCCCCCTATACTTTAGTATCCTCAAAATTGGGGTGCATCTTACAGTTGATGGAATGTTTCAGTGGGTCATCAGCCTGGATGAAAAGTCGAATTCTTACAGAGGGGATTTGTGGCTTTGTGTTTGCTTGTGATAGCCACCTGGGGACACTACCAATCTAAGACTACTTGAAATTAAATTCTCTGCATGTGGTTTTCTTGTGCCACACTGGTTGTGTGGATGCATTACCAGCTGGTAGTTGAAATTCTCAGGGGAGATTTTTTTTTTTCTTCAGCTGGTCTCAAACTTGAGACATGCCTGTTTCCTTGCTATCTCTTTCAAGCGTGGTAAGTTTGTTTCTCATTAGCCCTTCCCCAGCAGATGTGACCCTTTGGTATCTCAGTTTTCTGTAGCAGTCTTCCATCAGATTCCTCAGTTTGGAGCCTTTTTTATTTATTAGTGATACATAGAATAGTGGTGTGTCCTACTGTTGGTGGCATTTTAGATTTGATGAAATATAGTACTTGTTTGGGTTGCTGTTAACCAGTTGATCCATCACATTTGAAAGTCCAGACAGGTTATACTTGGTTGGCTGCTAGTGGGACCAGAAAGCTTATTTTGTATAGAAGATGATTATGGTGCCCTCATGGATTCAAAATTATGAGTAAGTCCAGATGACAAATAATGTCTTAGCAGTGCTATTTCTGCTAAACCTATTTGGAGTTTGGGAAACAAAGCCCACTGTAGTTCCTTTCATCGCTGTTCCTTGTTGTGCCTGAGGTTCCCTTTGAGATGGGACTCGTGATAAGTTTAGGAATCCAAGTGGTGTTTAATCAAAAGTTCTGGTTCTTATTGGCTCTCACTAAATATCCTTTCTTTTCCTTTATGGCTAGACTTCCACTTTGTACACCTACTGGTCAGCTGAGTCTATATTTTGCATTCTACATAGTAATTAGCCCTCACCCATCTTTTTGATGTCACCTGCAAAGGAATGTCTTCCTGAATTACAGCCTTCACTGCTTACCATCCTGTGCGTTCTCCATCCACACTTTCGTAATGCTCTGTCCCCGGGTGATTCTCATCTTCTTAAGGAAAAGAGAGTGGAGGAGGAGAATTAACATTTATTACCCGCTATTGTCAGTCACTTTATGAAATTGTTTTATCTAATCCTCACAACAACCTGTGGCAGATATTATCCCATTTTTCATAAGAGGAGGCTGAGGTTGGCGGAGGTGAAGCCACCTGCCCAAGGCCATACCACAGGTAAGGAGTCCAGCCAGGATTTGAAACCTCTGTCAGACTTCAAAGTCAAACCATTTTCACTCTACCTCACTGCTTGCCTTCAGGCAGAGCTTTGCCTAGCTTTTTGAGGTTTTTCTTTTTCTTTTTTTTTTTAGCTTCTTTTAGGCACATTTAAGTGACTTAGTCACAATAAAGATTCAAAACACATAAAGAAGTCAACTAAAAGCAGATGCTGCATCCAGTTGCATCATAGGTATAGGCTCCGGAGCTTGAAATTTGGGCTTTAATTTTGTTTTGTTTGTATGTGTGTGTTGTATACATGTTGGCTTTTGGTTGTCGAGAAATGAGTACTTCAGATAACAACAAAAGCTGAGGCCCACCACTGTTCCAGTTCTGAAATTTAAAAATCTTAAAATTAGCCTGATGTCTGCTTTGATGTCTCATTTTCACATGGATGTCTAATTTAGAGGGTTTTTTTCCTCTTTAACTAGAGTTTGGCAAAGCATCGATTGAAAGCAAACAATATTTGTATTTACATTTAGTTATATTCTGAGGAGTCTCTAGAATGAAACACTACAATATAACTCATTGAATAAATTTAATGTCATAAAATAAAATGATTTTAGGAGCTTTGGTTTTTATAGGTATGCTAGACACAATGTACCTCACTTGGGATGGCAATAAATTGCAATAAAAGTATAATGAAACCCTTTGTGTGCATATGTACCATAAGATAGTAATGAGAGTAAGGCATAAATACATTTGAAGGTAACGAACACTTTCCTGGTAAGCGTTAGTATTATCACCACAAAGAGGCTTTGTGGAAACTGGATGACATTCATAATTACTATGTAAAGATTGAAATTCCAGAAATGTGTGTGTGAGAGAGAGAGAGGAGAGAGAGAGGTGTGTGTCTATGGGGGATGTAGCCGTGCCAAGGCCCAATTTGTTTACCCAGGCTTTTGTTCCCTGTTACTTGATCACCCCTAAACATACTCTTGGATTATCTGAATCAATTTTGTAATCTGATGGGCTCTACTAAGAGCTTTGATGACTGATGAGCACACTCAGGAAAAGGCACTAGAGAAATGAGAGGGTTTGGCCCCACAGTCCTCAGTCTTGGTTCCTGAGCCACGCTTGCTTAGAGTCTATGCTTGGATTCCTTGCTCCTGATGTTGGTTGTAATCTGGTTAGTATCTGACTTTTTCTTACCCACAGATCTGGTCCTTCTTTGAGAATGATACTCAGGGTAGCCTGCCTGCAGGCCTGAGGGCTGACACGTGATGATTGACAAAATTGGCACTTCTCTCACCTTCATCAAATAAAAAACTTGAACGAAAAATGTAGGACTGAATTCACAGTAGCCAAGATTTGGAATCAACTTAAGAGTCCATCAGTGGAGGAATAGATGAAGACATTATGGTACATATACACGCTGGAATATTATACAGCCATAAAAAGAATGAAATCCTGCCATTCACAGCAGCACGGATGAGCCTGGGGGACATTATGTTCAATGAAATAAGCCAAGCAGAGAAAAACAAATCTGGCATGTTCTCACTTATATATGAGAGCTAAATATTGAAATAATTGATCTCATGGAGACAGAGAATAGAACAGAGGCTGGGAAGGGTAGCAGGGATGGGGAGAAGTGGGGGTGGTTAATGGGTGCAAGAATACAGTTAGACAGTTAGGTAGAATGGACAATATGTGATAGCACAACAAAGTGACTACAGTCAACAGTAAGTCATGGTATACTTTAAAGAGTGGAACTGGAATGTCTCTAACACAAAGAAATGATAAATGCTTGAGGTGATGGACACCCCAATTGATTAATACTTATTGTGTGCCTGTATCAAAACATCACATGTACCCTATAAATATATACAACTATTATGTACCCAGGGGGGATGGACATGCTTGAAGCTCTGACTCGGGTGGGACAAGGGCAATATACATAACCTAAACATTTGTACCCCCA
>CAUYSK010039592.1:0-15670 GCA_963575035.1 Avahi laniger | reverse complement strand
CATGCGCCACCATGCCCGGCTAATTTTTTCTATATATTTTTAGTTGTCCAATTAATTTCTTTCTAATTTTAGTAGAGATGGGGTCTCGCTCTTGCTCAGACTGGTCTCTAACTCCTGAGCTCAAACAATCCGCCCGCCTCGGCCTCCCAGAGAGCTGGGATTACAGGCGTGAGCCACCACGCCCGGCCCATACATAGACAATTTTAAACAATGATATCAGTGGAAAACTCCCACTCCCCCAAAATCTTTTATTGTTACAATTTCTGTTGCTGGAGTTATTGTTGAGTTTTAAGGATATACAGGCAAGTTCCAAATGAGCACGTTTTTCTTTCTCTCCCTTTAGTAAATGTGGTATTCTACATGGAAGCTAATCTGAGGAACTTTCAGTTGTAGAGTCTACCCTCTCGCACACACATACAGCCTCAGCTACACTCCTTCAAGAGTAAGTTACTAAAGTTTTGGAATCCTTGGAGCTCTTTTAGGCACAGTTCATGTTGTCAATCCCTGCATATTCTTGGCCATATACAGGAGATTCAGAATAATAGTGATAGCTGCAGGTAACTTTTCTGATTTATTTGTTTCTATGTGAAGTTTTAGAGGAAACTAATCAGACGCACATTTGCAAGCAGCTGGAATCAAACTTGAACAAAGTGTAGTGAAACACTAGTTTTTAAAATTGTTCCTTGTGGAGAACGCCATTGACTATGCAACAAAAAGAGGTAAACAGAGGAATTTATATAAAGGAAATCTAATTTCAAAGAACACTGACAGGAGAAAAGACAAAAGATGACGGTCTTGCACTGCCAGAGATATCAAGGCAATATTTGAATACTTTGACCCTTTTCGTAAAAGTAGGGAGTAGAATGGTGGTTACAAGGGACTGGGGTGGTTGGGGTGGGGGTGTGGAGGCTTGGGAGATGTTGGCCAAAGGTTACACTATTTCAGTTAGATAGGAGAAATAAGTTCAGGAGATCTATCATACAACATAGTAAGTGTAGTTAACAATATATTGTATTCTTGAAAAATGCCAAGAAAGTGGGTGTAAAGTGGTCTCACCACAGAAACTATAACTATATGTTGTAATGCACATGTTAATTAGCTAGATTTAGTCATTCCACAATGTATATATACTTCAGAACAATGTGTGGTACATGTTCAATACATACGATTTTATCTTTCAATATAAATAAATAAATAAAGCTATCAATAGAGCCTATCACATAGATTCAAAATGTAAGCAAGTTAAATAAATCTCAGGTAAATAATTAGAAGGAAAAATATACTTTTCTCAAGCAGTGATGATCCATTTTCAAGTAAATCCTCCTTGTAAAATACTACTTCAGAGGTATTTACAGAACACATCATGGTCTCTCCTTAAATACAGCACATTGCTTCTGCTATTTTTAGTTTCCCAATTCTCTTTCCAATTGCTCAGTCCAAAGCTTGACATATCTTTGGAAACGATTCCTTGGAGGGCTTAGTATATTTTATAAAGGAGAAAAAAAGGCCTTTTATTTTCACGCTTCATGTGTGAATTTCCCACACCTAGCTGCAGAGTAAATAACCGCTTTGTGCGCTGCTTTGGGGGTGCTTATAATAGTCAACGTTTTCCTCATTTGCTTTTTCATCAGCATTCAGCGCTGCATGTGTTCAAAAGCAGAAATATTTTATTTTCACACAGAGGGAAGGACACACAGGACTTTCATGTTGCTTTCTTAAGTGACAAATACTACTATTACAGAAATGCTATTTGTTCCTGGCTGACTTCCTTTGGTTTGCAGGGGAATTTTTCTTTGTGACTCATCTAATCTGACTCGTACATTACTTTTGTTTGACATCTCTTGCAAAGGGCTCTAATTCCCATTTTTCACAGAGGAATGATTTTCACAACAACTTCCTAATGGTAGGTCAGCAGTTATATTCTAAACCTTCTACCTACAAGTATACTTTCTTTTATGTTTGGCAGAAATATCCCAATTACCTGTGATTTCCTGTTCTTAAATTGTCTGTAATATGTATTTCTGAACACAAAAAGAGATAAAAATGACAAAGCTCACTTTCCTTTAAGCAATGAATAACCAGAAATTATTCAGATAAAAGGGATGCTTTGTCTGATTGAAAGTATGTGAAAGAATGAGAAAGTGGGGGAAAAAAAGCTGAGGAAAGAAGAGCAAGAGCATGCACCCAGAAAAGATTTAAGAAGGCGGTGCTTTCCAGAAGCATCTGGATAGAAATGGTGCCCTGCCTTTCCACTAGGTTGCTTTGTCCCATCTACCACATGGGCTTTGGGGGTAGGGAAATCCGTGGCTAGGCGATTTGAAAGGCAAGTACCGGAACAGAACTGAGTCAGCTTGACCGCACTGAGTCAACTAACACCTGCTCCTCCACGGCTACGTATGGTCCCTGTAAACCTACATTCAAGAACTGAGTGACAGTCTAAAGCAGTATAGTGGGGAAATTCAAAAATTAAGATCTGGTTTCAATGTTTTATACCTTGATGTGAGATGTGGTTAGATGGGTGTATACCAGGGGTGGGGAACCTTTCATGTTGGAAGGCCACGTTAATTTAGCTGTAATCAAATAAGCCCACATTCAAGAAACTTCAATAAGATATACTTAAAAATGCACATTATTTTGTAAAAAATCTAACTACAATGTACTTAATAATTTTGAGAAATAAAAACCATTTGTTAATTTTAAAGTTAACTGACCTTTTCATGACTTCGTCGTGTCTGCTTTTTGTTGGAAAGCATTTGAATATCTGGTTGCAGCATGGAAGTCTGCCATTTCGGTTGATCCTCTAGATGGGTATCAGTCATTTGTGACCTTAAGGGTGTCTTGATTTGGGGTAGGTAGGAGAATGTAGATTCGCAGCAATATAAGTGGTTAAAAAGCAAGAAAGTGTTTTTCAGGCATGTTGCCAAAGGCATGGGTATTCTACTGCACTTTTCCATATTTCAAGTGGATCTTTCTTAGCATTAAACAATGACTCTAAAATGTTTTTATTTCAGCATATTACAGAGGTACAAATGTTTAGGTTACATATATTGCCTTTGTCCCACCCGAGTCAGAGCTTCAAGTGTGTCCATCACCCAGATGGTGCGCACCACACCCTCTCCCTCGTATTTGAAATATCTGTGGTCCTTATGAGTGTTACAATGCTGATGAGCACTGAATTTCTTTAATGTTGGTATTGCAGTACCAAAAAGGAAGTGAATAATCTTATGTTTAGCAGAAACAAGATAATATTACAATTCCCAATCCTCATTTAAAAATCTGTTTTCAACCTTCAGCATTCTCTCAGTCTTTTTTGACAAAACAGGCTGTTAAGCAGACAGAATTAAAAAATACCATTGAGCTGTGCAATTATTCACAAACTCCACTTCGAATGGAAACACAGTGCCCTGTTGTCAAAAGCTGATAGACAACAGATTGGTGAACTCAACCCCCTCACACTCTCACCAACCAGCCTCATGCGGTAGTGGCTCCAGTCAGGTGGGGGAAGTTAGAACTAAATCATGAGCATGGCAGCCGTCAATTTAGCCCTTATGGCTTACTAATGTTCTAATTGTGCCAGTTAATCTGGGAAGAATATTTCTTTGAAACTTATTTTATTCTTTAGCATTTTAAATATGTTCATTTTAAAAATAAAATAAAAATATAGAAGATGAACAAAAATGTATTAATAAAAGTAAAAGGATTTGTTCTATAAAATTTGGATTCAGACAAAAGGCCACACTTAAGGACCTAGAAGTCCACATGTGACCTTAAGGCCATAGGTTCCCCTCCCCTGGTGTATACATTTGTCAAAATTTATTGAATTGTGCCCATTAAATCAATGAGTTTTATTGTTTATTAAAGCTTAATAAAGGTAATTTCAAAAGTTAAAAAAATGCTTGTAGCTATAGATGGCAAATCATATGGAATATGCTTGTGACATAATGTTGTTTTATAAGTTTTTATTATATTATTTTACCTTTAAAATAAAATAAGTTATTTAGTATAATTATGCCTGAAAGAATGTATGATATTCTTGGTATAACCTCTATAGGTAATATAATTATCTCTCTGGTAATTAAAAGTATTAATAACAAGAACTTTTTTAAACAAAAAGAAAAACTATAGCTTTGTTCCATTTCTGTCATTATCACTGATGTTTGTCCCTGACTCTTTTCTTATTCATAAAATGGGAATTATATCTCCCTTACTAAGATCACAGGGTGGTTGTAAACATTAGAAGAAATGATGTATGTCAAACAACTTTATAAAGTGACTCACAAATGTTTAAATTTCTAATCCATTTAATGATGTAATTAGACTGTAAACCCTTCTTGCCCTAGACCATGTCTCATTCACACTGTGGCTTCCAGCAACTATCACAGCACAGTGAGCACACACTAGGTCAACGGTAAATATTTGCTGACTAAATAAATTAAAGAGGTGTTAACTGAGCACCAACTATTGCCAGGAGGTATGGTAGGCACAATGTGAATATACATATTAGTCGAATCAAGATCTACTTAAGAAGATAACATACATACACATATTTAATAAGGTAACTTGTCCCCTAAAAGGAATGTCACTTGAATAAGAAAAAGGATTAGCATGAAAAACTTTGAATCTTCCTTGGCCCTTGGGCAGAAACATAATCTTTAGGAAAAAAAAGATAAGAAAATATTATAGGTGCAACGAGGATTCGGTTGGCCAAAATGAAAACTGATTATAAAGACCAGAAGGGATCATTCCTTCAACACCATCTGACCAACACTAGTTAGAAATACAAATCAATCTCTCTCTCCCTCTCTCTCTCTCCCCGCCTCTTTTGTCACACACACACATACTTATATGAACACAGAAAACTTATTTTCTCTGTATCTCTAAATAACACTGAGGAACATGAATAGGGAAAAGAAACGGTATGTGGAAAAGTATCAGTAAATTATTGCCTTAATAATTGTATGGCACTCCAGGGTGTCTTCACCTCTCACGTAAATATTGTCACTAGATTCTTCACAGAGAACACCCCTAAAAAACGTTCTCTTTCATTTCCATTAAAATATACAAGTACCTTCTTTCCCAGGAAAGAAGGAGGAAGGACCCGTGCAAGCCCAAGCAATAACTCTTCCTTATTAAAGTTGTCTGAATGTTGAGGACTCTGACGCAGGATTCAGAGCCAAGGGTCTACGGTCCATAACTGAGGCTGCTGCTTCTCTCAAAGTCCGGTGCCACGAGGACATGGAATTTGGTGAATGGCTTCCTTGATGTTGCCGGTTGGTTTCTAACAAGGGACTCACGTAGGTCTTGAAGCCACAGAAAGGAGCTCCCACTCACAGCAACAAAATTCCAGGAGTCCATAAGCTCCTGTACTTAGTGATTTTACGCAAACTTTGTTTAGACTTGCAAAAGTATCACATTCTCTTTAAATATTAATACTACATCCAGACCAATCACTCACTATGCCCTACATTTGGTGCAGCCAATTACTAGACCTGGCCATTCTTGCCCCGTGGGAATGACAGTGTTGAGGTTACTTTTAAAAATATTTTATGAGGTTACTGCTTCTTTCCAACCTTTGCAAAACTGATCACATATTGCACCTGCTCCTCCTGTCCCTTTGCCACAGAATACCATTTAAAGGAGCTCCTTAGTTACATCTGCCTTTAAAAAATATATAAAAGCACATTTTAAAGTTTGTATCATATCAATCAAGAGCTGTTTCTATAAACCAGTGGGAACACTTATTCATTTCTTCGCTTTCTTTCTGTATAAACTGAGAAGCATCCCCACTACAAAGACAAGCCCTTGAAGCCACACCCATGCTTAGCTGTGATTGGAGCATAACTGCCTATTGGAGCATAAATGTGCTCACGCTGGTCACCCAACAATTGAATGCAAGGTGAAATTTTTTATCACTGTTGGCCCAATAGACTGCCCTCGGTGCTGAAAGCTATTTTATATCGTTCAGCAGGGCATTCCTTAGGCAACCTATTCATGTCACCACAAATATTAGGAATATCTCAGACAGCTATTGGAAATCTGAAACTGTATTCATGGTGAGGGTGAGTTATTTAGTCTAGGCTTCATTTGCCTCATGGAAATCACCCTCCCATGTCTTTTTGTTGTGCTTTAGCCATAAAAGACAGTGATGCCCTGGCGACTATTTCTTTGCTGGAAAAGAATCTAAATCCAGGATTTGGCAAGTTGTTCTCTGAAGGAAAACTGGGTTGTGCATTAGGGAATGAAAGTAGTTTACAAATATGCTAAGGCTATTATAACCTTGGGCTTCGTGGTCCCAGTCAAGAACACTGGTCTTCGTGCTCTTCTGTGGGCGACTCTGTATATCTTCAGTAAACAGAAAAGACTCAGTTAAAATGCTCCCCAGTCAGTGCTCACACTAACAAGAGTTTCTCCTTGAGCAAATAGAGCGACTTCTCCAGATCTCTATTCCCATGTTACCCTGCTCTTCACGGAGATTAACTTTTGCATTTTGTAAAGAATTCTGACATGATTAGTCAGAGGATGTTTTAAGGTGTCCAGTGTGGTGATTTATAAGCACTGTTCACTTAAGTCTACTATCCACCCTCCCCCCACCCCTAACAAAAGACATGATGGCAAAAATGAACCCTTATTGGCCACAAGATAATACCCTGGGAGTAAATTTGGTTTGGTTAAATGTTCATGAAGCTGAAAGTTTCACAAAAGAAATGTACTTTGCAAATGAGCCTGGAAATCTTTCAACGACAGGATTTTTGGAAAGGTTTCTCGCATTTTCAGATTTGAATGAATTGGGAAAATCTGCAAAGGCAGCTCCTAAGCTCTTGCATCATATATAAGAACAGCATATTATACTCTTTCTTCCCCCGTAGAGTCAAAGTTTGGTGAGAGCTTACCATATGAATTTCAGAGTGGATAACACATCCTTTTACCTCCACTGGCTAAGAGTAATGCTTTCACCCAGGGTTCCAGTCTGAAGACTTGAATTGTTTTATAGATTTCCTTTCAATAGGGGATCATTTATATGAATTTGAGGGTAGTAACTATCATCCTGATTTGGGCAGAAGAAGGGAGGGAAGTTAAAGTATGAGTATTGTGCTGAGTGTTCCGTGAGATGCGAGTTGTCTCCAGGCCTCTTCCTGGTGTATTCTCCTTGTGCTGGGCAGTCTAAGGTAATCCCAGCCTCACTCTCCATGACACAGGAATGCCTAAAACCTCTTGGATCATCCTCATATCTTTGATCCCTTTGCTATGCAATATGTTGTCATGGAAATAGCATTAGACTTAGAGAAAGAAGACTTATTTTCCTATCCCCACCATTGACCAGATGCACGATTAACCTAACTGCTCTAATATTCAGTTTTCTCACTTATTCATTTGTTCATTCATTTGGTAAACAAATACTCACTGAGTATTTTCTCCAGGCAAGGTATGTTGTTAGGTACTAATAATAAAATGGTGATCTTAAACAGATTGTGACAGCTGTCTCCAAGAAGACCACCATTGATTTCTTACCTCCTCTTGTGCTCAATCCTTTTCTCCATTGCAAGGTAGAGATAATTTCCCTGCCCCTTGAATTTGGGTAGGCTTTGTGACAGTTTGACTAATAGAATATAGTGGATTTGGTGATATATTCCAGGCCCATGCTTTACAAGACTGGCGGCTTCCATATCCTGTGTCTTGGAACACTTGATGAGTCCAACATGTAAGAAGTCCAGCTACCCTGAGGCTGCTATCCATGAGGAAGCTCAAAGCTAGCCACCTGGAAAATCTATAGGAAGAGAAAGAGAGACAGACAGAGGGAGAGACAGAGACAGAGATGGGTTGAGGGGGAGGTTGGTCAGTCCCTGGCTATTCCAACACTAGCACCAGACTGTGAAGAAACCTACAATGCATCCAGCCTCACTTGCTATTTGACTTCAACTGTATGAAGAACCAAAGCATGAATTTTCCAGTGTGGCTCATCAATTCCAGAACTACAAGAAATAGTAATAAGCAACTTTTGTTCTTCTAAGAAACTGAGCTTTAGGGTGGTATTTAGGCAGCAATAGATGATGGAATACATGCTTCCTGCCCTTTAGGAGTTTAATGTTCAGTAAGGCAATAGGAGGCTAAGCAAAGTACCACAAGAGAGAATGCAAAGTTATACTGAAATGAGTGTCATCAGTGCCATTGAGGGAAGGTATGTGGGGCAGTGATGTTATTATATAACAAGGGAACAGAACCAAGTTTGGAGTCAGGAAAATCTTTGGCGAGGCAGTGGCACTTGGCTTGCATTCCAAAGGATAGATACTATTTAACTAAGAAAAGAGAAAGGGATCCTTGTTCTGATAAAGATAGTATTCCAAGCTAAGGGAGCAATATGCCTTGGCCATGGGGTGAGGAGGAACATGATACCTTCCGTGAATAGGAAGGTCAAGGAGACTGGAAGTCTGTGAGCCTCCAAGTGAGCCAGAGAGGATGGGCCAGTCATGCCAGGCCTCAGATGGCGTTAAGAACATGTTTTCACTGCAGCGACAAGTATCTGAATCATTTTAAGTGGAAAAGTAACAAAATCAAGATTGACCATCAGCTGAAGGATATACCTCCCCAACAGGATTGTTGCTTACTCAAGTGTTGTAACATAGACACAAGAATTTTTGTAAAGCCAAAAGCATTATTGAAATGCAAAAAAATTATAGTTAGCTATTTTTTAAGTTTATCATATGTTATTAATTTTATTTTCTATATTATTTTATTATTTATTTTATTGCAATGTGAACGCTTAACATGAGATCTGCCCTCTTAACAAATTTTTTACATCAAAATATTGATGTTTATTTCTTATGTAGAGAGAAATTTTTCTTCTTCTGCTCTGGACTTTTATGTACTTATTATTGTAGTTTATATTCCCTTCATAATCAGAAATAACTTATAAAAGATAAAATGAGTATCATTTAGTTCCAGAAGAATTGACAGTTTAGGGAAATTTAAAAATGATATAGGTATTTATAGATTAGATCAGAGAAAATTGAACTTTTAAATAATACTGAAACTAGATTCTTGGTAAAAATGTTTTTGATTCATTGCTGAGTTATTTCTCTGTATACCTGCAGATCAGATAAGACTCTGAAAGTCTTTCAAACTTCTATATCAAAAGCGTCTTTTCATCTCCTAAATCAACCTGAATTTGAAGAAAAGCATGTTGGTGATTTTTTTAAATATACCAGTTTATGTACCACCTTTAGAATTCTTGCTATGGTATCTGACATTCCAGTAATATATCATCGTGCTGTGTCATCCAATGAAGACATACAGATGAGAGATCACTTGCAAGATATTCAGTAGTCTCTCTAATAATATGCCGATTGAATATATCCTTGACACAACCAAGAGCTGGAGAAGAAATTTTCTGCTTGATTTCCAATGAATGTTATGTCCATATGTGCATGTAAGTGTTGATTGACTAGTTCCAATTAAATGGTGAGTGCATGTGATATTTGTTTTTCCACTCTTGCGATACTTCACCTAGAAAAATGGTCTCCATCTTCATATAGGTTAATATAAGAGGTATCGGTTCATTTTTTATAGCTGAGTAGTACTCCATGGTATACGCAAAGCACATTTTATTAATCCACTCATGTATTGATGGGCACTTGAGTTGTTTCCACATCTTTGCAATTGGTAATTGTGCTGCTGTAAGTATTCAAGTGGAGGTGTCTTTTTTTACATAGAGTGTCTTTTTTTTTCTTTGGGTAAAATACCCAGTAGTGGGATTGCTGGATCAAATGGTAGTTCTCATTTTAGTTCTTTGAGGTATCTCCTTATTGCTTTCCACAGAGGTTGTACTAATTTTCAGTTCCACCAGCAGTGTATGAGTGTTCCTATCTCTCCACATCTATGCCGACATTTGTTGTTTTGGGACTTTTTGATAAAAGCCATTCTCGCTGGAGTTAAGTAGTATCTCACTGTGGTTTTGATTTGCATTTCCCTGATCATTAGAGATACTGAGCATTTTTTCATATGTTTATTGACCATTAGTCTATCTTCTTTTGAAAAGTCTCTGTTCATGTCTACACTGGGGAATAGAATCCCTATTCAATAAATGGTGCTGCGAAAATTGGACAGCCACATGTAGAACGGGATCCGCATCTATCACCACTCACCAAGATCAACTCACAGTGGATAACAGAGTTAAACCTAAGGCATGAAACCAAAAGAATTCTAAAAGCAGATGTTCGAAAAACTCTTATAAAGACATCGGCATAGACAAAGAATTTATGAAGAAGGCCTCAAAAGCAACCACAGCAATAACAAAAATAAATAAATGGGACCTAATCAAATTAAAAAGCTTCTGCACAGCCAAGGAAACTATCATTAGAGCAAACAGACAGTCTACAGAACGGGAGGAAAATATTTGCATGCTATCCATCTGATAAAGGGCTGATAACTAGAATCTATAAAGAACTCAAGTGAGTAAGCAAGAAAAAAATCAAACAACCGCATTAAAAATTGTGCAAAAGACATGAATAGAATTAACTATTACAAAACAAAAATAGTGAATTAACAAAGAAAAAGCCAGAGATTAAAACCAAGGGTAAACTGCATATTTTCAAGACATACTCATAATGAAGGGAAAATTCAGTAATTATCCACAGATTAGAAGACTAGTACTCTGATGGCATATATGGTTAAAATATATTACAGGCAAATTAAAGCAAAACTACAAGTAAAAAAAGTTCTTCCATAATATTTTCTATTTGGCATGGTAGAGCCAAAAGCACAGGGAATTTGAGGTCAAAAATTGTGATTTGTTTTTGCGTCAATAATTAGCCATGTGACCTTTGCCCAGTCTTTTGAACTCTATAGACTTAGTTTCCCATATGAAAATTAGGAGATTATAGTAATTAGTTTCTTGCTAGTTTCATAATCCAAATTGTTTGTATATGTTCTCAATAAAATTCTTACATGTTTATGGACATGTAAATATATACAGAGAAAACTTAACTTTTGTATCGTATTTTTTATTCTGGCAATTAATCAGACAAAGTTAATATATTCATGGCATTCTTCACACTGATATATGTCACTCATAAACTGTTTCTTTCAAAGACTAACAGACTGTTCTTGGCAAAGTCATCAGGTACTTTGTTCTTCAATTGTCTAGAAAACACTTAAGAACAACTGATCATTCTGAGTCTTACCAGAATAAAATGTTAATACATTCTATGAAAGGCTGATTAGTTCCATTGAAACTAATTCACTCTCGATTTCTGGGTTTACGTTCAAAAAGGGTCTTAAAATAATTGATTGTTTTATATCTACTTATATTCAAGTCCCATCCATCCTAATCAGAGTTCTTTTCCTGAAGGAAGAGAGTGTTATCAAACTATATTATTTAGCTTAAAGTTTTAAATGTTTATGATGCCCTCAGTTTAGGTAAAATTTCAAACTCATCCCTCATTGAAATTTACATGAATATGTATGAATAAATATATATGAATTTCTCTAGCACCTTCTATGTTAAATCTTCTTGCTGGATGAAAGTGAAACACATTTGAATAACACTTGGTCTCTGCTGCAGTTCACTTAAAAAGCAAAACATTTATGCAAATGACCATATTGTAAGTCTGAGAGTATTATGTTGTGAAGAGAATGAAGTAGACTTCCCAGCAAGATAGTATGGTAATGATAGACTTCTAACACCCACTTCCCATGCATAGACTCTGAAAAACGACTTTAGGTTAAAACAGATGAGATCAAATTGAAGGAAGTCATCAGAGAGGGTAAGGCAGGACTTCAGGTAGTAAAAAGCATAAGCTTTGAATTCAGACACAGTTGGCTTAGTTCTGCCACTTAACAGTCCTGATAATCATGCCAAGTTACATGAATGTTCTATATCTGGTTCCACGTCTATAAAATGAGGTGATATTTTATATATATATATGTGTGTGTGTGTGTATGTATATATATGTATATATAATATATACCTTCCACATTGAGCTGTTGGGAGGTAGTTGCCCTGAGATAATATATACATCATGGTTATTAGAATGCCTGGAACATAGTAAGTACTGAATAAATACATATTATCTATAAGGATGATGATGGTAGAATTTTTAAATGATGAGAATTAACATTGGCTGGTGTCTGCAGGCCAATCGCAGCATTACTTATAGACAATCACTATTCACGTATATTAGGCAATATGTAAGTATGCTGTACAATCAAAATTAAGGCCTCTGTTGATTGGATAAAAAATAACTCTTGAAGTAGAATTTCACCGGTAAATTATGAAATAGTTAAGATTGTATTCCAGGGTCAACACTTTATTGATGTGGTAAAATTTTATTCCACTAGTTGGAGAGCTAGTCTATCCTTCTCTAATATCCAGTATCTTTACATATTAACTCCCCCACTTCCGTCGTCTCTCACCATGTGATCTCTGCAAAAGCCAGCTACCCATCACCTTCTACCATGAGTGGGAGAAGCCTGAGCCCCTCACCAGATGAAGATGCTCAATCTTGAACTTTCCAACCATCAGATTCATGAGCCAAAGAAACTTTTTTTCCTTATAAATTACCCAGCCTCGAGTATTCCTTTATAGCAATACTGTGCAGGCTAAGGCACTCTTTCACTACTAATCTGGTTGTTGAGATTATAGATCACTTCTATAATATTTTCTTGTTGTATATTTTTTTATAGCATGTTCCACATTTTCCATAATTCCTTTTAGGATTAGGATAAATATGGAAAGTCCTTGTGCAGACAGTTAACTAGCAATAATGAGCATAAAATCAATTTTTAATCAGCAGTTCAAAAAATTATTATAGTTACATGTATCAGTTATCCAAGTCTCCTGTTTGTATTATTAAGTAATAAATTTTCATTTTAGATACTATTTGTGTGAACTAAATGGCTCATACATTTCAATGAAAACAAATTTCTTGTTTTGTTGCAAGAATCCAAGTATTTCAAAATACTGATGGATGAGAGGAGGGAATTGGAAAATAATAAGAGGTAACGCTTTGTTTATTAGCACAGAGATGGTATGACTCAAGAGCCATCATGGTGCATTTTGTCGGTAATCCCAGTGACAGCTTTCTGAATATCACAGCCCACAATCCATCTCCTTTTCCTCATCACAATCAGTGTCTTACGTATTTGGCAGCACTTCCCAAATCTCAGGGTGACCACAACTAAATTTTGAAGAATTCCAAGAAAACCTGTATTCCAATTTCCTTTCTGAAAGTGTTCAATGAAAATAGAAGTAAATCTCCTTTCTGTATCTGTGCCTTACAATAAGCAATAATCCAGTTTGACCTGTTTGAGCCCTGAACAGAGCACTGAAATGTCCAGGGTATCTGGTGTGCCCACATGCTGAGCATAACTGAGGGTCCTGATGGGCTCTTCCTCCTCTGCCTTGTTTGGTGTCAACAGGCAAATTCTGTGCTGTCAATTGCTCCATGACAACAACACCATTGCTGACTTAATACCACTAACAATAAGGAAGGACCCCACGTGCTTTCCATGAACAAAAATTGCCCTCTTTGATGTGTTAACTATCCCACTCTTTTCTTTCCATACATTTTATCAAATGTTTGATGTGTGAAGTAAATTCCAACTATAGGGTTTTTCCAGAATTAAATAAATGACACCAATCTTGTCACCAAGATATCCATCTAATTGAATCTTTGGCAGAAAAACATAAAATTCCAGTTCTTCTACTCTGAAATTTAGGATCAGGAAATATAAACCTGCTATTATTTTCTTTTTATTACAAACTCTAGAGATGGGGCTCAGGCTTCTTTTTTCTATAATATACAATATTCCTCTTTGTGTCTATATGCATTCCCACAAAGAAGATTTCTTTAATATTTCTGTTATGAAAATTTATTTCAAGAGGCCTATTTATCATTTGGATTCTACCAGAAAAAGATTAATGTGTGGAAGGCATTACCGTTCTCCCTTTCAGGTCAATATGCTGCATCTCCAGAAAAAGTGTATTTAGAATTCAAACACATTCAAGAAAATTCTAACTCACAGTTGAAAAGCATCATCCAAGTATATGATGTTTATACTATTTTTTGTTTTATATTCTATTCACTTTATATTCTTCCTACAGAAAGAATTTTATTTTCTGTCACCATTTTCTGTATCCTAAGGAAATGGAATTAAGTTGGAGAAATGTCCCACTGCACTGTCTGGAGGAGGGACAAGCTTGAAGCTCTTACTCGGGTAGGGCAAAGACAATATATGTAACCTAAACATTTGTACTCCCGTAATATGCTGAAACAAACAAACAAAAAATGTAAAAATAAAATAAAGAAATACATGGCCAAAGGAAAAAAATCAATTTGTTTTGGCAATAGATAGGAATTTTAAACATTATTTTCTTTCATGTTATCACATTAGGCTTCTTCAGCTATCAACAGCCTAAAGATTATTCTTTCTAAGACCATCTTCACAAGAGGACAAGCAAACTCAAATTCTTCCAATGGTGCCTTATCTTCTTTCACTATCAAGTACACCCACTAATGGTTTCAAAAAAAAAAAAAAAAACCAAAAAAAACAATGGATGGTTACATCCATACTGAACATGTACAGACTTTTTTTCTTGTCATTATTCCCTAAACAATGCAATATAACAACTGTTTACATAGCATTTCTATTGTATTAGGTATTGTCAGTGATCTAGAGATGATGGAAAGTATACAGGAGGAGGTGCATAGGTTATATGCAAATACTACACCATTTTATCTAAAGGATTTGAGCATCTGTGGATTTTGGTATCTGAGTGGGAGTCTTGGAACCAACCCCCCACGTATACCGAGGGATGATGATATTTACTTTTTTGACAGTCATCACTATATTGAAAATGATATGAATAAATGGATATAGACCAATGTCAGATGGATTATGGGGTGAATTTGTAGCTACACACCTACACCAGACTGTGGGGTTTATAGAGGGAGGAGGGCTCTAGTAGTGGGCTGTGGGGTACCAGGTTGTATGCTTGCCCCAATCTCGTGTAGCGTTCTTATCTGCAAGTTGGGTAGAGGTGTAATAATAAAATAATACCACTTATTGAGTGATTATGTGCTGGGCGCTGTGGTTATGATTCTCTTTTAATCTTTGTAATAACCCTATGTGATGGATGGTGTATACAGGAGGCTTAGAGAGGAACTTGCCCCAAATCATACAGGTAGAAAGACTGTTTGAAGTAAGAGTGCCTGAAATTTTTAAGCTTACAAACATCTGCTTTTCAGTAATTTGGGATAGGTTATTTGGACCCAAGCTTCTTGATAAAAATGTTAGATAGGATTTTTTTAGACTTTTTTTTTTGAGACGGAGTCTCACTTTGTTGCCCTGGCTAGAGTGAGTGCCGTGGCGTCATCCTAGCTCACAGCAAGCTCAAACTCCTGAGCTCAAGGGATCCTCCTGCCTCAGCCTCCCAAGTAGCTGGGACTACAGACATGCGCCACCATGCCCGGCCAATTTTTCTATATATTTTTAGTTGTCCAATTAATTTCTTTCTATTTTTAGTAGAGACGGGGGGGTCTCGCTCTTGCTCAGGCTGGTCTCGAACTCCTGATCTCAAACAATCCACCCGCCTTGGCCTCCCAGAGTGCTAGGATTACAGGCGTAAGCCACTGCACCCAGCCCATTTCTAACCCTCTTGAGGATAAAGTACAAG
>CAUYSK010039590.1:0-13239 GCA_963575035.1 Avahi laniger | reverse complement strand
TGATTTTATCTGTATATACCGTTCTCTTGAAGGATCTCTCAGTACTTTATAAATATTGTCATTTTCACCTATATATTAGAAAACAGAAGCTCTTGGAAAATGCAATAATTGACTTTCAGCACCTATGCTCTTAAACCCAGACCATTTTATAAAATCAGTGAAATCTCTAAGATGTTTGAAAACATGTTCTACTCTTTTAAAATACTGATGTGCATTCAGAGATGTGTAACCATATTAATGAGTTTAAGTTGAAAGACATCAGGCGTTTGAAATCAACAGCCACCAGGAAATGACACAGCTTAACAACTTTGAAAAAACAAGTTTTATGCTGGAGTTAGAGGTTATAAATTCCCTTTAGCTTAAAATTTAGTTCTTTTGTGTAATGCCCCTGTTCTCCATCTTTATGCAGACAAGGGAGTGGAATTCTCTGAAACACTTGGAAAACCATAATCTATGCATCTTTTGTGTGCCCTCTCCTCACTGCCCATTAAACACATTTACTCTCAGAGATTTTAAGTTTAATTAACAACACCCACCTTCTTTTGAAGTGTGATATAAATACTACGGGATTGTATATCAATAAAAATCTTATTCCATCACTGAAACTGTCACATTGAGACAAACACGCAGACTTTCTATGGACCATTTTTACAAATTTAACAACAAAGATTAGGAAAATTTAGTACTTTTGTGTTTCTGATTGAATGTCTGTTATATTTCCATACGAACATTCATATTCATTATCTGATCAGTCATTTATAATAAATCTCACAGCAATTATACAATCTTCTTCTCTCTGTGCTACCTCAATCTTCACTGAGTTATTTCTAGGGACAGATTTTAGAATGTTTCTTTGAAAACTTAAAACAAAAGATCTGCCTGAGGCTCCGTAAATAGATAATAATGATAGGATAATACAAACTCAGGGTGGCCTATTTACAAGCTTGAAACTAATCATGATGTGGTAGAAACAAGAAGTGAAACCTGGAATAACACCCCAAGAGCTTCATTAGAAGGGTACATCATATATATTAAAATATGTCATTATACTGCAAGGAAGAGCTTAAATGAAAATATTTCAATACATTAAATGAACCAATGGAAGACAGTGAAGTTGTGCACACTAAATCAAACGAGAAAACTATGTTGTACTTTCCTTTTCAGCCCATGAGTCTTCTTTTGCGATAGTTGCAACACTGTAACTATGTTTCACATAACTGGTTCATTGGGATAAAAAAAGAGTTCTAACCACTAAAAAATAAAAGAAAAAAAAAGGAAAATAATAATAATAATATTAATCAGGAAGAAAATGGCTATGAATTGTTTAAGTCTTCATATAACCATATTTGGCAGTCAATTCAGGTAAGTAAGTTGTAGAAACCCACTATGTAATGTACAGAAACATTTAACATGTAGAAACAAATATCTCTTCACTTATTTCCTTGAGAAACTGAAGTTATAGTAAGCTTTTTTTTTATATAAGAGAACTTTATAGGCATCTTTTCTCTTACCACAATAAGATCTATTGGCACTTGTTTTCCACTGTTTTCAGAGGTTTTAATGCCTTTTTTTTTATATTTAGGAATCCAAAATAAATTTTAGACAACTTGACAGCCAAGAACATAAAGTCTTTTACTTCACCTACTAATAATCTTGAGATACCTTAGTAGCAGAGGAATCCAAAATATACAAATGCAACCATCTAAGACAAAGGGGAGAGGAGAAAAAAATGAAAACACAACAAACCTTTATGACAGGTATTGAACACACTAGCTTTTAAGGGAAAAATGCTATAGAGATTTTCAAGGCAAAAAAAAATTTTTCTTAAAAAATAGTAGTGTTTAGAGACAACTGTTTGTGATTTGCCATTGGAGAACGACAAAGCAAATAGAAATTGAGAACATGTTTTTCTAACTACTTCAAACACTTGTAAAGATTATTAGAAATGCAGGACTTGGGTAATACACTATGCTGAAGAGCTTGGTTTCTAAGATTTAGCACATTAAATTAGGTGAATCTAGGCAAGTGAAGCAATCTTTTTCAGGTAGAAATCAGAGTTCATTAAATTAAAAAAAAGAGAAAAAGGTTACAGCAAGCAGTATAAATCCCTTCCTAGGAATTTCTCCGACAGGAAAACAGATGGAAGTGAAGCAAGAGCACATCTGTAACTTGTGGGCACTAAATCTCTCATTTAGGTTGTAAGTGACACGCTGAAAGTAAGCACAAAAACCACAGCTCAACAGAGATCAATAAATAAGGAAAGTGTCATCAGCCTAAAAACACAAATCTTCAAAGGCAGTAATTGTCCAAATAGGACCATATATCAAAATAGACAATGCAAGTGGAATTGAAGCAAAGGGCTATTAATGAGACCCCCAGGCAAGTTATGTGAAAGGGCCATCCAAACTGAATTCCTGGCAAGGACAAAAGGAAATACTGCAAACAAAAAAAGAGAACTGGCATAACCTACAGCTGGAATCTGGAGTGAGCTAGCATAAGTAAACTAATGGACAACACTTCCAAAAATGAATAGAATCCAAAAGTAATGCAAAACACCCTTGAGGTGAAAAATTGCAAGCAAGCCTTACCGAAGGGACTGGTATTTCCATGCATTAACTTAAAAGGTGGGTCTTGAAGAGAAACACACACATACGCGTGTGCACACACACACACACATTGGGTAATAAACATCACACAGACATAAATAATGGTATCTTGAAAGTATTATACTAATTTGCAAAGTAAATAGACACAAATCTTTTCAGAGGGTTTATTTCACGCTGTTTCACTTTTTCATTCAGTCAGCATTTAATACCTTACCATAAAGATGTGTGTAATTTATTATCTATGAGATCAGTTCTCTGGAGTGCAAGTTGCATCACTTAGTGCTTCAACATATTGACTGTTCCACAGAATCAAAGAATTATGGAGCTCAGGAAGGACTTTAGAAATCATTCAAGGCTAAGCACCTTATTGAGAGGACTGAGTAATCAGTTTGACTAGAATATATTCATAATGACACTACTAAAAATAATTCGTTAGGAAATGTGTTCTACCATGTTCAATGATAAACATACTGAGTTTAAAAGATATTCTTTGGATGAAAGTGCTTATTCTCAGGCTGTCATTAACCAATATTACCATGTAAAACTATTGTTTAAATTAGTATCTTTGTAGGTTTCTCCCCATCCATACTTCTTGGTCAAAATTTGTATTGCTGAAATTGTTTGCAAATTTTTCACTAAATATGGCTCCAAATTATTTTGGCTATGTTCGCAAATAAGATCCATCCTCAAAGTACTAATATTCCAAAAAATGAAGATAAAATAATAACAGTAATTTCAGCCTTTAAAACTAAATAAAATGTCATCTCTTCCAATAAGCTTTGGTAACTAACCTGTCCCTAATGGCCACTACACATACACTACTACCATCACCAACAACAACTTCTTCCACTCCTAAGCACAGTAAGTTGATCTGGCTTCAAAAATGTGTGTGTGTGTGCATGTGTGTGTGCATACATGTGCGTCACTGTTGGCATTTGAATCACTGTGATATGATCAGGTATTTATATGATTTACATGTCAATCTTTTATAAAAGATTGTTACATGTTTGAAACCAGAAATCTGTCTAAGTCACTCTTGTTTTCAGTACTCTCCTCCATATCCATCAGATCCAAATGCATCTCATTTAAGCCTTACATCTTCTTTGTAAAATAGTCATGGAAGAGATGGATGCCCTCATTTTCTAGGTTAAAAAACTGAGGTAGTAAGAAGCACAGCAAGATGTAAGCCTAGATTTGATTGTAAGTTGAATGTTCCTATTATTCAGCCCAAAGTCATTGATGATATCCTTACTGCAAATCTAATACCTGGTTTTTAGTTTTACCTGACCTCTTTTTGGTGTGTGGCATCACTGACAACTGCTTTCTTCTTGAAGCAGGCTTTTTCCTTGACTTGTGTCAACTTACTTGTCCAGTTCTCCACCTAACTATCCAAGCATTTCCTATCAACTGCTTTCGCAGACACTTTGCTCTTTCTTAAATGTCATTGTCTCAGGGTTCTGTCCTTGTCCTTTGATCTTGCACTAAAAATCTTCCTGAGTATTATCAGACACTACCATGCCTTCAAGAACCACCAGCACACTTGTGATTTCAAAATTCATGAGTCTAGACACTGCTGAGCCTCAGGTTCATGTTTTCAGATGGCTATTATGCCAGCATATCTCAGAGCCACATCACATTCAACATGTCCAAATACAAAATCTGTCATATGAACTTGTTTTGGTGCTTCTTGTCTCATATCAGAATGTACCTCTTTGTGCATTTTCCTGATTCATGCTTTATCTTCTAGAAATCACAGTTACCAAGAATATAGGAGTACTTGTCTACAGGGTAAGTATCAAAGTCTCTATGATAGGAGCAAGGTAGAATTAAAATGCATTAAAAATTCAGTTCTTGTCCTGATAATCACATTTCAACACTAATAGCCACATGGCTACAATGTTGGATAGTGCAGATATAGAATATTGCCCTCATCACAGAAAGTTTTATTGTACACACTATGTATACTAAGCAATTAATAAGAAAGTGGTAATAAATTAAGAACCTTTTAAAAATCTACACATAGATTCTATCTGAAATATCTCTTAAACTTACCCTTATCTCTTCATACTTACTGTCTTTAGGGAACAACCTAACAGGTCTCCCAGTCACAAATATTTCTCTATCCAGGTACATTCTTGAAATTGTTGCTAAATATAGCTACCTATCTTGTCACCTCTCTGCCTAAAACATTTTATAACTTCTCATTGCCTAAGGGATGGAGTTCACACTGGCTAACATGAAAACAAGACTCTTATCATCCAACTTTCACTCTAATCTCAAGACATTGCTCCCTTTACACACCCACGAATTCCAGTTAAAACAAGTTTTGCTGTGCTATAAACAAAATATATCCTGTCACTATGCAGCCTCAAACGCCTGCCCTCCATTCCTTTACTTCATGTAGTCCTGTTCCTCCCATAGGACTCAATTCAAGTACCACTTCCTTTGTATAATGTTTCTGAGCTTCACTGCTTAGCGTTCTCAGCTCCTGCCTCTGTCACATTGTATTGTAATTATTTGTATATGTCCATTACTCTCACCATACTATGAGTTTTTAAGGAAAAGAGACAGTGGCTTATGATAATACCTACAGTAATTATCCAATGTAGTACATTTTGCACAGAAATTATTTTATATTTTATTGCTGTTGTTGAAGTGATGAAATAATAAAATAACGAATGAATGGGTTACAAAATTTAAAAAAATCACTCTAGTTCTGTAAACAATCCTTTAGTCATTTTTGTGTAATGTCTGCCTATTACCAAAATCTCCCCACCAATCACTATATCCTACCTACCTAGTCTAATAGTAATAACTTCGGTCAATAAAACTATTTTGATAGGTCAATAAAACCATTTTTTTGTTAGCAGCTCAAGAGGTGGGGAGCTCTTAAATTGTCAACAGTTTTTTTTTTATTGTGCCAAAGTATTTAATTAAAAATGCAAACAATAAATAATAATAACTAGAAGAACAACAAAACCTGAATATTTCCAAGTATGTTCTCTGGGAATATGCTGGTGGGACAAATAGTAGGACTCTCCTGTTACTAAAATACTTTGTAAACTCAGTACAGTATACATAGTTTATTCTTAATTATTTCTAACATATCTCTTCTTTTTAGATCTTTTTATCTATTGAACTCAACTTTGTTTCATAGCATAGACTTGCATTCTGTGATCATTTGTCAAAAACAGAAAAACTATATTATAATGACAATGGGGGGAAGAAACAACAGAAAGGAGTAATAAGTTCCAAATAATGTCAAAAGTGTCTTTTTATGTGAAAATCCTGTATAAGAGCAACGATGATGCTAACGGTTTTTTATTATTAAATTTGTTACTGTTTTGTAGGTCATATCAACATTTTTAAAAAAGATTTTGAATCATTTTAATGTTGTCAGTGAAATCTCCACTTGAAAATACTCACTTTTTGCCATAATTTAATTTTAAATTATTAAGTAAAAGTTAGAAACATGGGCAGCATGTGCTGTAATTAAGAAATTGCAAAGAAAACATTTAGAAGAAAATACTGTAAACATTTGACTAATGGGTCATATGTATAGTGAGAAATTCTAAAGATGGTGCTCACTTAAGAGTGATTAAGTAAAGCGATAAACTAATGAGTGAAGAACTGCTATTTTTTTTAAAGTAAATTCATCCATTATATGTCCTTATTTGATCTCACAATTTGTTAGCTTTTTAACCAAGAACAATAGCCTGACAAAATCTTGCTGTGTGGCCTGAGAGTTTTTTTGTGGTAGGAAGACTCATTTACTACAATTATCTCTGCCTTTTCAGTTCTGTAGGAGTTTGTTAATAATATAAATAAAATACTCCATGGCCAATGCTTAGAAGATAAAGTATACTTTTAATATAGAAATTTATAAATTAGGATAACTAAATTTTTCTTTAATATATTTCTCCACCTCTAAGATGAACTTTCAGTATATTTATACTAGCATAAAACATTACTTTGTTATAAATGAATTTCTATCAGATGGATTAGATCTGTCAAAAAATAATCATTGAACTGGCTCACGATACACACACTTGTTCTTTCTATATGTTCATCAGAAAGCAACTCTTGAAATATGTTTAATTGATTGTAAATCTCTTATGACATATTCAATGTAGCTCATTTATACAAATAATGTCAACCCACAGCACAGTTTTTCAGGGTCAAGATACTGTTGCTATAAGCCATGCTTCAGTACACTAACACACTGCAACTATTCCAAGCAACCGCCATTCATCTCTGGGTAAGAGGCTTCAAGAGAAATTACTGTGAATTCTTAGACTCTGAAAGAATGAGGATGCTTTGTAGAGAATCTGTCCCCTGGGGGTGAGGGGATCAGTGGGAGACAGCATTATTGGCTAGGACACTAGGTAAAGAATGATCTGGGCTCACAAGTTGGCCTCATTCAAAAGCCATGTTTTCATTAGCACTTTTAAGTGCAATAATCGTTTATATTTCTGTCCCTGGAAGTGTTCAGAAGCCCGAGGGTACAGAATGAAACAAAAAGTGATAGGCTCAGATGGAAGAAAATGGAAAGTTTGTGAAAGACCAAAGAAATCTTCCCACTGAGAGTATTTATTAACTTAACAGCTCTTCCCCTTATGAACCAAGTTGATGCGGAAGGTGTCTGTCTATTTAAAAACAGTTATTTCAGTGGAGACAAAGCCAAGCAGAAAAATAATATACTGAAGTTAACAGTATGATTCTGGTAGCATCATTATTCTATAAAGCTTGTATTCAATCAAATGAGAGCTTTGATGGCACAAAATGGAAGCATTTCACGGTTTCTGTGTTTACTTGTAACACACAAAATGGCAATATTAAAAACTAATTGCAGTGTTTTTCAAAATAAATGTTTTGCATTTTTGGTTGTTTTTTCCTCTTTACCCCATTTTCTCTCATATCCTAATCTAGATAACCATACTTTCAACTTATACATATAAAGATATATAATTTTACATGTGTGATGTATGTTGATAAAAATACAGAATATAATTCTATTAGTGTTTAAGTTACTCTAGTGATTATGTTAAGTTATTTTCAATTTTAAAATGAGATTATTTAACATTGTATAAACACATTTTAACATCCAGGGATCAGGACAATGCAGCAGTTTTACTGGGAATAGCAATAACTGGCAAAGGGATAGCTCTTTAATGAAAGTAATAAACTGCCAAAGAGGTGTAACTCACACCAGATCAACAGTTTAGGCACTGGAAAAATAAACTGTAATGTTTGAAAAATGTGAATTTTTTTTTTTTTTTTTACTTTTGGGTCTCAAAAATTACACAAGCAGGATAGTGTGAATGTATCCTACCATTTTTTGAATAATGGACATTACCTTTTTCTTCAACATGGCACAGTTAATTGTTTCATGCATATACATATATGCTTTAAGTGAAATACATAAATATATCTTGCCTTACAAACTCTTCCAACTCGAGAAAGGATGGTCTTATCAGAAGTACTGCCTTCTTGAGATGATTCACGAAAGAAGAAATATATTTTATCATCATCTGGATTGTAGGTGTCTGGTATGGGGAAAGTTCCAATAAATTTTGCTCCTGTTTGAAAGAAAAAAAGGAATAACAAAAGATACTGAAACAATCCAGCATAATAGTACTGGTATTTTTTGTATGTAAAACAATTAACAGCAGAATAAAAATATGAACTATTAGTGGAATGTGGGAAATGAGATATGTATACAAATAAACATAATACAATGTAGAAACATATAATAGCATAAACAGGTAATGAACAAGTTCTTTAGGAATTCCACAGAACAGGTGACACATGACTGGACTAAATTACTTGTAAATCTTTTCAAATCTGGAGAATGTGTTATTTTATATTTATCTTCTATATGGCAGTAACTGCTTTTTAACTATAATGTCTTTTATAAAGAGCTTAGGAAAAATTATAAATATATCCAAAATTTTGACATACAGTGATGCTCTTTGCTGCATTTTGTGTAATTGCCCAAGGGAAAAACAATGAAACACCAACAGTGCTTGGGTCAACTCCAGTAAAGGCTCTGGAGGCACTCTTTCTGGGTTTATATCTTGTCTCTGCCACTTACTAGAAAGGAGACTTTAGAAAAATTATTTATCTTCTCTATGTCTCAGTTTTCTCATGCATAATATAATGCTACCAATGTCTTCTATCCAGTAAGATAACTAAAATAATGACCAGGTGAATTAATACATATAAAGCACACAGCATCTGGCAGTGTCTGATATACAATGTATTCAATAAATGCAATTTATTAAGATGGTAATGGCGATGGTAATCATTATCATTATTATGACAACAAACAAGAATATTGAGGACATCCATGTACTTATAAAAAGTAATATGTCATTATTAAAAATGAAGTAGGTCTATATGCACTGACATGGAAAGATGTCCATAATATACATAAAGTGGAGAATTATTTGCAAATAAAATAAATCCCTTTGCACTGCATCAATGACATATTGATTTAGGTTGCTAACTCCTTGTTTAAAAAATATTGGGCATTTTCAGTCTTGGTTTTATATAATTGTGAATTAACCAGGTGACAGATCTCTAATTGGCTGGAGCTAGTTCAGAAATGATTTTTTAATTAAAGCAGACAGAGAGAATAATTATTGAGGAATAAAGGAAGGACTTTAAGTAGAAAATGTAAGTTACCTGGAAAGAAGCACAGAGCACTGAGTATTTTGAAAGACGAAACAGGAGAAAAGAGAAGACAAAATGTTTCAAAAGAAAAGAAGAATTTGGTGAGAGCTGAAAAAGATCAATTTTTGCCTTTTCTAGGGTTTTGCCTGAGGCCCTGATTGCTGTGTACCCCAGAAGTAATGAAAAATCACTGCTCTGCAAATGTATAGCAATTGGTCAATGATTCAATAAAGAAAGCTTCACAATAGCCTTGTTCAACAGACAAAAGTTAACGTTGGAGTCCAAGTGATAGGGGTTTCATCATTATCATCCTAGCCTCTCTGGGTCAGCCTCATGTCTCCCACCCAATCTCTTCTCTGCTTTAATGAGAAGCCTTGAGAGGAAAAGAGAGGAAGGAAATATCTACATAAACTTCTCTCTATTCTTTGTTATTTCCCTGTTCTTTTCTAGAATTAAGAATGTCAATGGACTCTTATACTTCTGATAATCTCACTTTGGTGTGGCCCTAGAACATTACATGAAAATTAAATTTTACAAAATCACATAGGGTTTTTAAAATTTTCTTTTCTAATTAATCATAAATTGTCACGGCCCATTAACAATTCCACTCAAGGTTCCCACTCCCAGGCCCTCTTTCAAGTTATTAATAAATCACAAACACTTGGTTTTGATCCCTGAGCAAAATGAAAATCCTTTTTTAGTCAAAAATTAACACTTCTGATTTTTCATTTAAAGAAAAATCCCACAACTCTGTGGAAACAAATTTTCCTATAAATGTGGGATTAGGAGTTCAGTAAATTAATGAAAATAAATAAATAATTTATGTAAAAATATAGCTATATCCAAGGAACTTAGAGCAAAAAAGAAAAACTATTAGAATCAAAGAATGCAAAGATAAATAAGAAATGACTCTTCAAATCAATTATATTTTGGATTAAAGAAATACTGACATGGTCAAGACGTGCCTAAGAAGGCCTAGTCTTGATGTTTCCAGTGACTTGAAAGTTCACTGCAACAATAAACAGAGGAAAAACAAAAAGAAACAAACAAAAATACCAACCTATTGTGGGCTCCCACAGACATAGGTGATTTGGCATCTAAGTTTAAGAGTCATTAACACAAACTAACATTCTGCATGTAGGAAAAAAGATACAGATAGACTCCTTAACCCAAGATCAATAATACAGATGTGTACATGGACAAGGGGAGTAAGAACTGAAAAATAAATATAAATTCTTAAGTAATTAGAATGGGGCAAAAAGGGATAAAAATGAAGCTGCAGAAATTATAGGAATATGATTGGCTTCCTTTATCTTCATGAATATGTGAGCTTAAAATGGGCACTGACATGAGTAGAATCTATTGTAGCACTTAAATTTAATTTAAATAGAAGTTACACATACAGTATGATGACCCTTACGATGTTAATATCTTATCGGACCTACATAATGATTGAGTTGAATTCTTAACTTAAAAAAATAAAATAAAATAACAGGGAGTGACCAAGATGGCTGACTAGAGACATGGCTTGTTGGACTGTCACAGCTGAAGGGTAGAAGGCTGGACTGAGGAGGGTGGAGAACAATTGTGGCTCAAGTGTGCATCACAGGGAGAGATAGCAGAGGTGTCCGGGGACCCCACCAAGAAGGGCTGCAGAGATGAGAAAGAGGAAGAGAGAGGAGAGGAAAGTGGTATGGACCGAATCCAGAAAGGCCCAGAGCCCAGTGAAAGGGTAAGGGGGGACTCCCCTCCCCTCCCCCATGTGGGTGACTACAGTGAGCAATGGTACACAAAAGTCTCACCACACTGGCGAGTGCCATTGTGAGACCAGAAAGCCATCATTCCTACATTTAGATGCCTCTTCCTCTGCACCTCCTCCTTTCCTGGCACCACAGAAAGTAATTTTAGATGAAGTCAGCTTGTAGCTGTGGCCCCTCTGCCACAATAGCAACCATGAGGGCACTCTATGCTTAGACGCCTTTTTCTCTGTGGTGGGGGCATGTTCCTGGCCAACCCTGCCACTGATAGTGGAGCTTCCACAGTGGTGTTTTGTGGGATCTTCCATGGGCAGCTTGGACAGGTAGACAGGACCTGGTGTCCCTAGAACAAAAGAGCAGTGCCGGGAAACCATGGCCCCTCCCTCCGCCCCATAGCAATCGCCAACAGCTCTGGGCTGAGAAGCCTATTACTCTGCAGTGGGGTCATTTTCCCAGGGGAACCTACCACTGAGAGCAGAGCCGCTGCATTGGTGTTTTGTGGGATCGCCCACCGGCAGCTTGGACAGCTTGGCAGGACCCATGCCCCCAGGACATAAGGAGTGGTATAGGGAGACCATGGCCCACTATTGCCACTTTTATTCAACAGAGTGCTGGAAGTCCTAGCCAGAACAATCAGACAATAAAAGGACATCAACGGTATCCAAAAGGGGGCAGAAGAGGTCAAACTATCACTTTTGCTGATGATATGATTTTATATCTAGAAAATCCAAGAGATTCTGCTAAGAGAATCCTGGAATTGACAAACAAATTCAGCAAAGTTTCGGGTTACAAAATCAATGTACACAAATCAGTAGCCTTCATATACGTCAACAACAGTCAAGCTGGGAATCAAATCAAAGACTCAATACCTTTCACAATAGCTACAAAGAAAATCAGATACCTAGGAATATATTTAATTAAGGAGCTAAAGGACCTCTACAGGGAGAACTATGAAACATGGAGGAAGGAAATAGCAGAGGACGTAAACAGTAGGAAAAACTTGTCATGATCATGGATCTGCAGAATCAATATTGTTAAAATGTCTATATTACCCAAAGTGATCTATAGATTCAATGCAATCCCCACTAAAATACCAACATCATTTTTCTCAGATCTAGAAAAAATAGTTCTACCCTTTGTATGGAACCAGAAAAGACCCGTAATAACCAAAGCAACCTTGAGCAAAAAGAACAAATTGGGAGGCATCAATTTACCAGACTTCAAGTTATACTACAAGGCTATAGTAACCAAAACAGCATGGTATTGGCACAAGAGCAGAGACATAGACTAAAGGAACAGAACTGACAACCCAGATATAAAACCAGCCTCATATAGCCATCTGATCCTTGACAAAGCAGACAAAAACCTACATTGGGGAAAATAATCTCTATTCAATAAATAGTGCTGGGAAAATTGGATAGTTACATGCATATGACTGAAACAGGATTCTTACGTCTCATCACTCACAAAAATGAATTCATGGAGGATAACAGACTTAAACCTGAGACATGAAACTATAAGAATTCTAGAAGAAAATATTGGAAAAACTGTTGTAGATATTGGCCTGGGCAAAGAATTTATAAAAAGACCCCAAAGACAATCACAGCAACAGCAAAAATAAATCAATGGGACTTGATTAAATTAAAAATCCTTTCTATAGCCAGTGAAACAATCAATAGAGTGAATAGACAACCCACAGAAGGAAGAAAATATTTTCATGCTATACATCAGATAAAGGGCTAATAATCAGAATCTAAGAAGTCAAATCAGCAAAGAAAAACTCAAACAAATCCACAAAAGTGTGGGCAAAAGACATGAACAGAAGCTTTTCCAAAGAAGATAGACTAATGGCCAGTAAATATACAAAAAAATGCTCAAAGTCTCTAATTATCAGGGAAATGCAAATCAAAACCCCCATGAGCTATTGCCTAACCCCATTGAGAATGTCTCTTATCAAAAAGTCCCAAAATAACAGATGCTGGTGTGGATGTGGAGAGAAAGGAGCACTTATACACTGTTCGTGGGACTGTAAACTAGGACAACCTCTATGGAAAATAATATGGAGATACCTCAAAGAATTAAAAGTAGACCTACCATTTGATCTACCAATCCCACTCTTGGGTATTTACACAAAGGAAAAGATATCATTTTATTAAAAAGACAAGTGCAGCACAATTCACAATCGTAATGATGTGGAATCA
>CAUYSK010039589.1:0-11384 GCA_963575035.1 Avahi laniger | reverse complement strand
GCTTCGCTTCAGGTGAGCTAAACCTGGTTGCCCACACGCCGATCTTGTCACGACACCCCACAGGTCCCCCCACCCCGCAGGTCCCCACCCCCTGCAGGTCCCTCCACCTTGCAGGTCCCCACCCCCTGTAGGTCCCCACCCCACAAGTCCCCACCGCTGCAGGGACGCAGTCTCACTGGTTTCTGGTTCACTCTTCCTATGTTTCTTTTGCACAAAGAAGCAGGTATCTCTATGGGTTTTTTCTTCCTCTCTTCCTTACATGAACAGTAGAATGTTATAGATACTCTTTCACATTTCACTTTTTAAATTTATTTAACAATGTAGTGTAGGAATCACTTTATCCTCAGGTCTCCTTTAATCCAGATTCTCCTCTTTACCTTCTCCTTGTCCCTGCATAACTCAGTTGTTGGAGGAACTGGCAGTTTGTCCTGCAGTGCTTCCCACAGTCAGGACTTTGATGTTTGCACCCGAAAGGTGCAGTGTGACATCTTCCTTTGCTCCTGTCTTTTCTTATCTGGTCTAGAGTCTTGATTGGGTTTAAGTTTGGTTTCTTGGGCAAAGACCCAGAGTTTAAAGGAATCCCTGGCAAAGCAAAGCTGGCCTCTGCGTGGGTGCAAATATGTGCCCACCGGGCCTGCTCTAGTGTGCCCAGGTCCTGCAAGCTCAGGGCTGACTCCCTTGGCACAAGCTCTGGCCTCTTTGTTCAAAGTGGGGATTCCTTTCCTTTTGAATATTTTGGTGTCTGGAGATAGCCCTGGGAACCTGCCCAGAGTTTTTTATTCCTTAAAGCAGGCAGGTCAGACTGTCCTCGTTTTCATCCTTTGCAACCTAAGGATGAAGGTGGAGAGGTTTTTACTTATCTGCTGTGAAAATGCAACGGGCTTCCCAGTTCCTGACTGTAATACCTGAGGTGGCCAGGAGAGGGTGGTGTTACTCCTCGATAGGCTCCTGCCTTGACAGGTGCTTGTCTGGGTTCCTGTAAGGGCACCGGGGTGGGGACAGCCAATGTCCACCACACGGGGGTGCCCAGCTCCTTCTGGACAAGCTGCACCCCGGGGGCTGCCCAGGTGCCCAGCCTCGAGGGGAGTGGTGGCAGAAGGAGCGGGCGTGGGTGAAGGGCTGGCTGCCTCAGGGCCAGGCTCTGTCCAGGCCCCTGCGCCTTGCTGCTCGCTCCCAGGCCAAGGCAGGCCGAGGCTGGGAAGTGAGGAAGCGAAGGATGATGAGTGGGTCATTTTACACTTTAAAAATCCAAACGCAATTGATTTTTACTTTGCAGACCCCTCTGTGGCAAGTGCCTTTAAAAAAAAAAGTCTAATATATTGATAAAAGAAGAACAAAATCCACCAAATGGCCCCGAGTCCTATCGGGAGCGGTATGCCCCCTTTTTAAATGGGTGCGGTGTCTCCTTGGATCATGTGAGGTCACTGAACGAGCCGCCCCAGACTTCCAGCCTCAGTTTTCTCTGCAGCACACTCGTCCTCTGACGGGCGCTCTCCCTCTCCCAAGGGTGTGCTGGTGCCAGTCCCCTTTGGAGTGAGTGTCCCCGAGGGCAGAGCTGGAAACCATCGGCTGAGGTGAGAGTGACGGACGCATTCTAGAGGGAGGCGTCGTGTGCCCCGCCGGTCCTGTGGGCTTCTAGAACTGGGGCTCGAGTGTCACCCCACACACTCCCTTATGAATTGGCAGTGGGGGACGTCCCCCTGTTGGAGATCCGTGTGAGGAGGATGCTCAGAGGCCACCTGGCGAGTGGCCGGGCAGGTGGAAGGCGGCAAACGCTCCCACCCTCGGTGCCTCCATCCGTGCTGTGTGTGGGGCCTGGCTGGAGAGCCCTGCTCTGGGGCTGAGGCCGCACTGGCAACTGTCCTGTACCAACTGTCATTAAATGTTTGGGAATGCTCAGAGCCATTGTTACAAATTAAATTCCATAAACTCATGATTAGATAATTGTGCTAAGAACAAAGGTAGTGAAACTCAAAGCTCAGCCCCCGGCGGCTTTTCTGCACTGTGCGTGCTCCTGCAGCGGTTTCTGCAGCTGTGTCGGATGGTGGAAACGCCGTGCGGGGCGGTGCTACTGCGCCTCTGTGTGCAGCGACATCCACACACAGTTGGACGTGGGCAAAAGTGCAAGAACTGGCTGTCAAACTGTCCCCGGTGTGAGCCTGGCGTCCACGGCCAGGGGATGGTCCTCCTGGGCTGAGCATGCAGCTGGCGGGGGCTCTGAGGCCCGGCTTTTAGCAACACCCCCCCGGGGTGGCTGTGCAGGTCCTGCTCTGTCTTCTCCCCGTTTCTGTGGAGGCTCAGGGCCCTCTGCCCTTGGGCTGCCTCGGCTCGCCCTGGATCAGAGGAGCTGGGCAGCTGCTGGCAGAAGGCAAAGGTGCAGCTGACGTGTGTTTGCTGAGCACAGGCTGGTGTGGGCCCCGCAGGCCCCAGCTGGCTCCTCCGCACGGCCACTCTGGAGCAAGGGCTTGGCCTGAGCGAGGTTCTGAAAGGGGACTTGCCAGGGCCTGGCGGTTGGCACACAGCAGCCCAGCACTGGAGTCCTCCCTGCTGGACGTGAGGTCAGTGCTGTCCCAAGCACACTCAACTGGCCCTGCAGCCACAGGAGCAGCGTGGGTGGGAGGGAGCCTCTAGAGGAGGCAGCTAGCCACCCGGGGCACCGGGGCGTGGTCCGGGAACCCTGCAGCTCGGTCCACTCCTGAAGCTCCACCCTCAGAGCCTGACCCATCGGGCCACACATGTCCCCCAGGTGAGGGGAGCATCAGAGCACCAACATCCTCCTCCGGGTTCTGGGGAGAAGCCAGCAGCGGGAGACGCCCGGAGGGACCTGGCAGTTGCCAGGGGCTGGGGCGGAGGATGGGAAGTTAGTGTTCAGGGAGTAGAGGGTCAGGTTTGCAAGACGGAAGGAGCCCGGTGGTGGATAGCGGTGGGCTGCACACCAGTGTGAACGTACTTGATGCCACTGAACTGCACACTTAAAAATGGATAAGATGCTACATTTTATATTATGTGTATTTTACCACAAAAAGTTTAAAAATACATTTAAAACATGCAAAGAGCCTTGAAACAAGTCATGGAAGTGTAATAAGAAAATCCCAAGGTGGGCTGGAGAGTAGGGGGCCAAGCCGGGGGTCCGCGGGGCTCCGGAAGGGTCTGCTTTGCCCCCTGGCTGTGGGCACGTGTTCCACCACTCTGGGCCTCAGTCTGCCAGTCTGTAAGATGGATCCCAGGCCATGAGTGGGAATATGTGGGGCGGCGGCCCGCGAGGTGGACCCGGGGCTTGGCAGACAGCCGGGTGGTGGACGGCAGCTCCCGTGGGGCAGAGCCCCACCGTGAGAGGGACACGGTCTGCGTCTGGGGACCTGGTGTTCCAGGGCTCAGCAGCAACTCACAGACCCAGTGTGCGGGGACGGAGCCAGAGGGCAGCGTGGCAGCGACAGCCTCTCCAGCGAAGGCACGGGTAGGCTCCTGCGGTAGGAGCAGAGGCAGGACCTCAAGGAAAGCCCAGCCGGGACCAGCAGCTGCCGCGGAAACATCACTGTTTTATTTCTATCCGAATTCCAGGCTTGGTCCTAAAAGCCCTGAAGTGATTGCAACGATATGCAAACCACGGCAGCCGATGTGATCCAGGTGACACCGACAGACACCGCTCGCCCCGTGTCACTGTCATCCCTGTTACAGTGGGAAATGGGGCTCTGCAGGTGCAGGATGCCCCCGCCGGTCGCTCCGGCCTGAGAGTCCCCTGCACAGCCCCAGCGCTGCCTGAGGCAGGGACCAGGACCAGCCCTGCCTGCTGGCGCCAGCATCCAGGCCCAGGAGAGAAAGCGCTTCCGGCCCACCTCACTTTCTCATTTAAATTGCATTTTTAAAGCACAGCTTGCCTCGCAGATTTCACAGTGGCCCTAGGGCCCCTGGGGCGTCACCCACAGGGAGGTTCGCCCTTCCTTTGCTCCTCCCTCCCTCCCTCCCTCCTTCTTCTTTACTCAAGTTTCTTGAGCCCCCTCAGCCAGGAGCCAGGGTCCCCAGCGGCCTGGTGGGACAGGCAGGAGACCAGGGCCTGTGCAGGGACGGAGGCCAGGTGTGGGGCACTGGAGGGGACAGCGTCCGGAGGCGGGAACAGGTCCCCACTGAGAAATAGGAGTGGGTGGCTGGGAAGCGCTGCCAGGCGGGCCCTGCGCCTCCTGGGGGCTCAGGGCTCAGAGGGCCAGTGTGGAGGAGTCGGAGCTCGCCTGGCTTCCAGTGCGGCCTCTGCTACCTGCTCACTGCGGATGGGCAGTTGGTTGTCAGTGACTCAACTTTCCCAGCCATAAGATGGGTCTAAGAAGAGCCACTTGGGGAGCAAAGGTACCACCTGTTTGGGGGTCATGCAGTTCCTGGCTTGAAATCCGTCTCACCTGCTTGTTCTCCAGCAAGGCGAGACGGTCCCAGGGTGGGCACTTCAGCCTGAGGGTCCAAGACTGTCCATGGGGAGGAGGGCCCCTTATTTGTCCCCAGGTCGGTCTCCAGCCCGCCCGGTACAGAGCCTCCCTTTCTCAGGAAGGCCGGCTTACTGAAGCAGATAAATCAATCTGTCAAGAAGCAGCCTTGGAGAAAGAATCTCTCAACTCACTCAGCCAAGCAGCTCAAAAGGGGAATTGTTCCAGAGATGCACAAGGAAACAACAGATACCTTCTTCCCTGGCTCTTCCTGCGGGGCCCCTCAGAGAGCACCTGTGGGCTCAGGGCCAGCCCAAGGACAGGCATGGCCGCCCCCGCTGGCTCCCGGGGCAGTGCCAAGCCCAGGGCCACCTGTCTTGGGGGTTAGGGGCTGAGAGCCATTGTCTGGCTCCTGTCCCAATCCTTACCGGGAGGGACCCTGCTCAGAAACTCAGGCCCCTGTCTGCTTAACGGGCCGGAAGACCTGAGCTGCCCATCAAAGGGGCACTCAGGGAGTGCCCACCCCAGACAAGCTCCCGGAGACAGTGCGACTTTCGGAGCTGGAGGGCAGGGGTTGATGGGGACTTGGGAGACCCAACAACAGCCACGAGGGAATAACGACCCTCCAGAAACCAGATGCCTCAAGATGAAAAAGGAGCTATCCTGGAGAATGGGGACAACTTGTTCCTGGAGGGAAGGAGGACACATGCTTAGGATCACTGCCAGCTCTGCCACCTACCAGCTGTGTGATCTCATGGAAGTCACTTGACCTCTCTGTGAACCGATTTCCTCACCGTAGGCTGGGCTTCTTGTGGGATCTTCCTGAGGCTTGCAGTGAGGATGGATGGATTGCTCTGTGTACCACAAGCCTGGCACATTGTGAGCACTTGGTTAAATGAGCACGTAGTAAATGCTAGCTGCTATTATCTTGCAGAGTAATGACATATTGTCAGACATCACTTTGTGCACCTTTTCTCACTTAGCCCTCACTGCCACTCTGCAGGATGGGTATCATTGTCTTCACTTTCCAGAGGAGGAGACTGAGGCTCCAAGAAGGGCTGAGCTGCCTGAGGCTTCACAACTTGCACCTGCAGTTGGTTAGAAGGGGCACTCCCGACTGCAAAGCTGTCGCTGGTTCTACTGTACCCTGCAAGCGGGAGAGTGGGAAGTACAGCAGCCACTGAGGGGCAGGAGGGGCTGGACACGAGCCCAGCCCCCATCCCTGTTCCCCTGCCTTCCCCCCATAGTGCCAGGGCAAGAAACACCATGGCCTGTGCTGTGCGGCTAATCACAGCTTTGTCAAGGAGGCTGTGACCAGAAGTGGCCTTCAGAGGAGTGGGGAGAGGGAGGTGGAGGGAGGGGGAGGAAATGAACATTAGAAGCACATCCACCTATGGGATGCAGGGACGGTCTGAGATCTCAGCGCAGACCTGGGAGCGTGTCAACTGCGACTCGAACCCCAGCAAGCAGGTGAACCCGCAGCCCACCCCGCCCCATCTCCCGACTCTTCCCTGGAAAGGACTGTGAGTGGAAAGGAGTTCATTGAAAACCAGGAAGATTGCCCAAGAGAGGCAGAGTGGGAAGCCCTCCGTGGGCGGCAGAAACGGTGAGTCAGCGGGTCGGCGGGTCCTCCTTTGGCAGGAAGGGGAGGTACAGGGACACGGCTCAGCCACCTGGAAACCCACTCGGCAGCATCTGCTCACACTTGAAAGGTGACAGCTAAGTGTCATCAGCCTGGGAGTGCCAGGATAACGTCACTGGGCGAGGTGGGCCACGGCGGAGGAAGGGGGTGTGGCACATGCCCCCTAACTTCCCAGGGGAAAAAGCTTGCCACTGTCAGCGACATGAAAGAACTGTCAAAATCCATGAAACCACTACATGGATTGTGAAACTCTAGACTCACTTCTGTTTATTTTGTGACAATGTGGCATCGCCTCTCCCATGTCACCCGTCCCCAGCTCTTGCTTTCCCCCCCAGCATGTCCCAGTGGTGCTGCACCCACACCTGGGGTTTGTGGCAGGAGTCACAGGAGGGGAGGGGCCAGGGGTGGAATCCAGGGTGGGGGAGCGCGTCGTGGAGCAGGAGTCGAGAGTCGGGGGGACGGCTACATTGCAGCAAAGGCCTGGGGCTGTTGAGGACCAGAGGCCAGGGGTCGGTCACTTTCCCGCTGTCACAGGCAGGCCAGCGGCCAAGGAGTGGTGAAGCCTTGAGCGAGGGGCTGCGAGTGAGAGCGGGGAAGGGAGAGGGCACGTTCGGGGACCAAGTGCGCCAGATGCTCTGAGCTGGGAGGTGAACATCATTATCTTGATCCTGCAGGTGAAGAAACTGAGGCTCAGAGAACTTGAGTAACTCACTAAAGGTCTTGCAGCCTCTAAGTGGCAAGGTCTGTGTGGCAACACAGTGAAGAATCATGCCAGAGAAGGTACCGGCCAGGAGTCTGGGAGGATGGCCCGTGCCTCGGGGACAGACTGAAACGATGAGCGCTCCCCGGAAAGGAGGGGCGTGCCTGAGGACTAGAATTACCAAGGCATTTGGTCAGAGAACTATGGAAGCCATCAGATTCTAGACCGAGAGGTGCTAATGGACATTAACGATGGCCAGGAACTAGCAGAGCGCTTCTTTAGAGGGTGGATGACACCTTTTGGAGCTCACTACTCTAGAAGATGATACAGGCTGAAATTAGAGAAAAGTTTCAAAACAAATCTGTGGTAGGAGATACCAGAGACCATGAAGTGTCCATGGCATGAAGAAATTTTGAATGGGAGGCACAAGGAGCATGGTCGGGACTTGGCTGGCTGAGCTGCCCAGTAGGAAGGGGCTGGCTTTTGGAGTGGGTGGGTCTCCCTTTAAAGAAGACAGCAACTTTTCCTGCTGGACAGCATCCGCCCCCTTTCCCTAGTGAAAGCACCTCATCTTCCCGAGAGATCGTCCTTCCTCTGCTTTCAGACTGTGTGACTCTATGACGTTGCCCCTGCCCCTGGCTCCAGGGGAGGGACGTGACTTAGGCATAGCCCAGAGCGTGCCACGTTGAGTTTGGGGCAAAGCCTGAGAGCAATCCAGCCAGAGAGAATCAGCCCCAGGGATTCTGGGAACCTCTGGGAAAGGGGCTTTCTGGGCCAGGCTTGCTCACCTATCAAGGCGAGAGGTGGAGCTGCTGTGGGGCAGTCATCTTGGTGTATGTGCGCGTGAGTGTGCAGGGGACATGGTGCAGGGGGGACTTGTGAATCAGATAAGTCTCCTCAGCATCCATCATCATTTCTTTCTCCAGTGGCCCATTTGGCAACGCCCCTTTCTCCGTACCAGGTGAGCTGATGGAGCTGCACCCCAGATCAGGCCAGATAGCATATCTCATTCCTGGTACCAGTCATTGGTGTTGAGATGGGCATGTGATCTAAACTAGACCAATCAGAGTCTATCTTAGGACTTTTAGAGGAGCTATTGGAAAGGAGATCCTCTTTTGCTGGCCACATTTGAATCTGAAGGCATGGCAGAGTGTCTGCTTCTGCAGCTCTTTTGTCACCATGAGGAGTCACCTTTCTGAGAACACAGTCAGCACAGGGGACATGGACCCAAGGGATCAAAAAAGAGAGAAATTAGGCCCTGAATTTTGGTCCTAAATTAAATTGATTAAAATCAGCTATAACTCTGAATTTTTCAGTTTTTGGGCCAATTAATTTTCTTTTTCTTAGGTCTGTTTATGTGGGCTTTTCTGTCCCTTATAATTAAAACAGTCTTGAATAGAATCAGAAAAGAAAATATTCCCATTCCAAAACAAGAAATAATTGAACAATCTAGAATTGAACAAGATTTGAACAAAAAGTGAATGTAAAATAAACATAATTAAAACATTAAAAAATATAATAAAATAAAAGGAAAATTCAAATAATAATCAAATAGATTTCAAGAAATGGAAAATGTAGTGATTAATGTTAACAACCAGTGGATCAGTTAAACAGATGATTAGATATGGCTGAAGAGAGAAGTGGGGAGTTGGTATGCAGACCTTAAAAAATTGCACCACAAAGATAAGGAGATAGAAAGTATGATAGTGACATTAAGAGACTGATGGATGGAGCGAGATGGTCCAGACACATATTCTCTCCAGAATGAGGGAATAGCTAAGAAAGACTGAAGAAGTACATCGAGATCCAAACAGGTAATACAGAAACAATTCCACACCCAGACACATCATTATAAAACTGCAAACACAGCAGATAGAACGAAGAGACAGAGTAGTGAAAAGGAAATGATAATTAAGCTGACGGCAGACTTTTCAGCAGGAACAACTGTTGCCAGGAGACAATGGGATAAAATCGTCACAGAACTAAAGATCTGAACTGAAGATCATTGCTGTCCAGCTAACAACCATTCCAGAATGAGGATGACATAGTTTTTCCAAACAAAAGCTGAGTGGGTTTATTACTCACAGCCTCTCCTCTGAGAATTAGTAAAGGATTTTCTTTAATAAGAACAAAATTGAATCCAGAAAGAAGGGGTGTGATAGAGGTAGCAAAGTAAGCAAGAACTTAGTAAGCATGTCGGTAAGTCTAAATAAATATTTACAGTAAAAAAAAGTACTAATTTGTGGGAGGGGGTTAAAAGTCAGCTGAAGGTGAAGGTGAAATACTATGCAACTATAACATGAAAAATGTTGAACAGCCTGGGCAACATAGCAAGACCCCATCTCTACAAAAAATTTAAAAATTAGCTGGGTGTGGGGGTATGCACCTATAATCCTAGCTACTTGGGAGACTGAGGTGGAAGAATCACTTGAGCCCAGGAGTTGGAAACTGTAGCAAACTATGATCAGGCCACTGCACTCCAGCCTGGGCAACACAGTGAGACCCTGTTTCTAAAAAATAAAAAAGTTATATGGTTAATTAAATTTGAATAATTGTAAAGTCCACATATCATTTGGCTGAAGGATAGAGACGCTGATTAGCCATAGACATGCATGTTAAAATATAGTGGACTAGCACTAAAATAACGGGAATATAGAACATACAGCTTTCAAACCAGTGGGATGGGAAACAAGGAGAAGCAAAGAGAACTCAGTCAATACAATGAAGGCATAGAAAGAGAAAAAATAAGCAAAGAAAAAATACAAAGAAATCACAAAATTAGATGGTGGAAATAATTCCAGATTGTAAAATCTGAGAGAGTCCTAGTATTCACCTAGTAGCCTTATATCTCTTCCGGATATTTGCATCTTTGTCTGCCCACCGTCATCAGAGGGTCAGACCCTGCAGCACTGAGGCCTGTGCCACTCAGTCCTGTGGCACAGACTCTGGCCCTGGTTAGATTTGTAAAATAACCCACTTGTTCATTTGAATTAAATTTAACAATGGAAGCAAAGAAAGAAATGGAGAAACCGAGGTCTTAGTAAATTGTAGGCATAATAAAGCAACGTAAGAGAGGACATTCAAATGTTGATAAACACATTAAAAATTCAACCTCACTGGAAATCAAAAATAGGTGAATTAAAACTAAAGACAAAATCTTATTGTTTTTCCTATCAATAGAAGATTTTAAAGTAACAATACTAAATGTCAGGGTAAGGAAAAGGTCCTTGCATACATTGTAGGGTAGATTATCAATTGTATCACATTTTCTGGAAAACAAATTTGTTTCCAAAATCTTATATCACTGGTTGTTTTGATTGCAAGTGACCACAAACTGAGTCAAACTGACTTAAAAGGAAATGTATTGTCCCAAAATTCAGAAAGTTGTGTGTGTGGGGGGAGGGTGGTCGGGGTGAGGGGGATGATGGCTTTAGGTTATGCCTTAATTGGGTGATCTAATGAGAGCAGGACCCACTTTCTCTCTGTCTGCGGTATCACCTTCCTCCAAAGGCTACTCTTTTATGCTCACAAAATAGCTGCTATAGTTCCAGACCTCACATTCTAGTTCCAGACCATCATTCACTTGTGTCGCACGTGGCCAATTTCTGAATCATAATTATTGTTTTTATTTTTTTGAGACAGTCTCATTCTGTTGTCTGGGCTAGAGTGCCATGGCATCAGCCTAGCTCACAGCAACCTCAAACTCCTGGGCTCAAGTGATCCTCCTGCCTCAGCCTCCCAAGTTAGCTGGGACTACAGGTGTGTGCCACCACACTTGGCTAACTTTTCTTATTTTTAGTCGCCTGACCAATTTTTCTATTTTAGTAGAGATAGGGTCTTGCTGTTGCTCAGGCTGGTCTCAAACTCCTGAGCTCAAGTGGTCCTCCCGCCTCGGCCTCCCAGAGTGCTAGGATTACAGGCATGAGCCACTGTGCCCAGCCCATAATTAGTCTTTAAAAGCAGCAATTAGCAAGAAAAAAATGACGGGAAATAGAATGAAGATCGCAAAGACAAAATAACTGAGAAACTTGAATTATTTGGAATGGATTACATGGGAAGAACACACACATGGGAAAATTCTCATCTCTTCCCTCTTTAGATGAGGTCCTGCTCCACTCCCCTCTTCTTCTGAGATTTCAGTTAGAGGCGTGGTATCCTCCCCATAGCCATGTCTCTTATGCTCTTTTCCATTTGCTCCATCCTTTTGTTTCATTAAACTTTTCTCTGCATATTTTCTTCTGATGTATTTTCCCGTTCACTAATCCTTTCTGCAGCTGTGTCTAATTAGCTCTTGCATCTATCCATCAAGTTCTCAGTTTCCTTTTTTTGAATTTCAATTTTTCATGGTTTATATTCTCTGCTGAAATTTTAATCTTGTCCTTTACTTATTAAACATGATATTAAACAGGAATGTAAAGTCTGTGTCTGATAACTCCACTATTTGGATCTCCTGTGGGCCTGTTGTTCCATTGCCTGTTTTTTCTCCTAGTTTTTGGTTATATCATCTGGTCTTTTCGAATGCTCATTATTTTTTATTTCATGCCAGACATTGTACTTTAAACACTCTAGTTTAATTTGAAACTGTGGATGATGTTACAATGTTTAAGAGAGGATTTATGCTGGGGTCTGG
>CAUYSK010039586.1:0-13975 GCA_963575035.1 Avahi laniger | reverse complement strand
TCAAGGTGGCACCACACTTTGGCCCGTGGTCTAGACCAGGAAAGCCTCTGGGGCACTATCAGTTGCTGACTTACCTCCCTGGCAGTGGCATGAGTTCCCTGTTCCGATCAGGCTGCCCCAGGTTCTGCCCACTGGAAACCGCGGTGGATTCTGTCATGGGCTGCACAGTCATAGCAGTCCTCGCCTGCAGCTAGTGCTGGCATCCTCTGTACGCAGCCCTGGATTCTCTTAGGGGTGGCAAATCTCTGTTGTGTTGATTTGAGTCAGCATGAACCTGAGGTTAACCCTAGGCCTGTTTTGATTGTTTCTTGTGATATGACTCCCTCAGAACACAAATGAGCTTGCTGTCCAGTTCATTCCTGGAGACTGTTGGGATGCCAGAATCCCCTCTACTCTCCACACCCTGATGCAACTCCCTAGTCAGTTCCAACATTTTCTTTGATGGTCTTTTTGTTTGAAATTATTTTTCTGGTACCAATTTCTGACTGAGAAATAATCTGCTTGCCCAGAACAGGAACCCATTCAAGTTAGCTTAAAGAAAAGGGATTTGTGTAAAGTGGATCTTCTGGTAGCACAGCTGCAGTAAGTATAAAGTGTTTGGGGCCGGGTACGGTGGCTCACGCCTGTCATCCTACCACTCTGGGAGGCTGAGGCAGGTGGATTGCTTGAGCTCAGGAGTTCGAGACCAGCCTGGGCAAGAGCAAGACCCCATTTCTAATAAAAATATAAAAATAAGCCAGGCATTGTGGTGCATGCCTGCAGTCCCAGTAACTTGGGAGGCTTAGGGAGAAGGATCACTTGAGCCCAGGAGGTTGAGGTTTGCTGTGAGCTAGTCTGATAGGGCACACTACTCAGGGTAAGGGAGTTAGACTCTTTCTCAAAAAGAAAAAAAAAAAAAGTGGTTGGACACCACTACCCTTTCATGGCTCTGGAGTCACAGGATGAACTCCTCTGTCCCTGTCTATTCCCTGGAACCTCATGCTGTTGTCTTCCAAAAGACACTTGTCTCTGTAAAGCACCAGTTCTATTCCTCCGCAGCCAGGGCTAGATCTCAGTTGTGGCATTCGTATGGCTCTGACCCTGGCCCCAACTCCCTGTGACCCATTGCTTCATTGCCCAATACCATCCTGACTACAATCTGCCTCTGTGTTCAGATTTTCTAGTGTCAAAGTCAGTTGGGATCAGGATGGGTCCGACGTGTACTCTTGCTGCAATCATCTAAGGCCTAGGTAGGGGTGAGGGTGGGGTGCCTAGGTCCACCACACAATAGGGTGGGGAGAGAGATAGACATACACACACATAGAAGTGGCAGCAGTTCTGGGGTTTGAATGTTAATGCTCTGGAATACAAACGGCATCATCAAAACATGTCTGTCTCTCTACCTACTCCCCAAATCTATACATTCCCTTGGCCACCTGCCCACCCCCCAGCCCCGACTCTACCTCTCTTACAAACTCCCTTAACCCATCCTCCAATCTACCCCTTCCCCAGCCCCCTTCCAACTTCACCCCTCCCTCTGGACATTATTTCCCATTTCTCAATTCAAAGGCTTTGCAGCCAGATTGCCCTCTTACAGAGGAAGCAAACTTCCCTCTGTGAAAAATTCACAGCTTTACACCAAGGGCATTCCCAGTCTCCTGGACTGTGATATACTGGGGGTCTTCTCTGGTGATGAGGATCGGGCTCTCTCCTATCTCTTTGGACTTGTTGAGGGTCTATTCCCTGGTACCCCACATTATACCACAGATTAGAATCATAGGAATCGGGCTCTCTCCTATCTCTTTGGAGTTGCTGAGGGTCTGTTCCCTGGTACCCCACATCAGACCACAGACTAGAATAATAGCGATTGGGCTCTCTCCTATCTCTTTGGAGTTGCTGAGGGTGTATTCCCTGGTACCTCCCATCATACCACAGATTAGAATCATAGTGATCGGGCTCTCTCCTATCTCTTTGGACTTGTTGAGGGTCTATTCCCTGGTACCCCACATCAGACCACAGATTAGAATAATAGCGATCGGGCTCTCTCCTATCTCTTTGGAGTTGCTGAGGGTCTGTTCCCTGGTACCCCACATCATACCACAGATTAGAATCATAGCGATTGGGCTCTCTCCTATCTCTTTGGAGTTGCTGAGGGTCTGTTCCCTGGTACCCCACATCAGACCACAGATTAGAATAATAGCGATTGGGCTCTCTCCTATCTCTTTGGAGTTGCTGAGGGTCTGTTCCCTGGTACCCCACATTAGACCACAGATTAGAATCATAGCCCCCCCACTGGGGAGACATCTGAGGTGGAGGTGGTTGTGGTGTGGCCCTTTCTGTTGGTGGGGACGGAGTGGGTCCAGCTGAGAAGGAGGACAAAGGGCTTGCGTATGAATATGAGAATGAGGCAGGGAGCTGGACAGGAAGGGGCTCCAGTGAGATGCTGGCCTGGGGCTCCTGGGTCCCAGAGGAAGAAAACATGGCTGTTTCCACTGACCTGTGATCTCCCTCCCTCTGCCCCCCAGAGGTGTAATTTGTCCCCAGAGCTGTTAGACACTGCAGGAAGCCTCGATCCACCTCCTGTGCAGCCTCTGTGGGCGCAGCCATCACCTGGGCATCCATCTCTTCCTTTCCTCCTCCTTCAGCAGCACTAGCAGCAGCCGCTGTCTCCTCTTCCTCCTCCTCCTCAGCTATTCCTGTCCCAGCCCCCATGGCTGTCGCTTGTTGCTGCTCCTGGGTACAGCTCACCTGGTGGAGAGAAGCAGACAGGGCTGAGATGTGTTCTAGGGGCGGGGAGGGGGTGGGGTGGGGTCGGGGGATGGGGTGGGGCGGAGACCAGGTGGGTAATCTTACAGTGTCGAGGAGCTTCCATCTCAGCAGGTCTCGTTCTCTCTGTGCCTGCGTGAGGTTGTTCTGGACCATATGCAAGTTGAAGTCAGCTTCCTTCTGCTCCATCTCCTGCTGCGCCGTGAGCTCCCTCAGATTTGAGGCCAAGGCCTGCGCGGCCGACTTGTGTAGTGTGGCATAGTTGTTCAGCCACTGCACCCTCTGCCCTTGTAACTGCCTCTGCCTGCAGGCGAAGCGCATGCCCAGGGCCAGGCCGCCCCAGGTACAGGCCTCCTTGGCCTGGCTGGGCATCTCTTTGTCCTCCAGGATGGCCTTGAGCTTGTCTTCCACCTGCTCCCAGGACAGGAACATATTCTCGAAATAGAACTCAGGGCCTTTCGCATGCTGGGCCATCTTCTCGTTGATGAAGGCCACCACCTTGGCCTGCTGGAACCCACCACACGGGTCATTGGGTTTCAAGGACATGACAGCATAGGGCCTTCGCCTTTGTGGTTTCGCTACTGCTGGCACTGTGAGGATGGATCAACCAGTGCTATCCTCCCCTCTCCCTCAGCCCCGCCCCTCTCCCTCAGCCCCTCCCCTCCCCCTCAGCCCCGCCCCTCTCCCTTCAGTCTCTTCTTATCACCTGGCCCTTCCCCTCCCCCCTTGGACCAGACCCTCATAATGACCCCCTGGTCAACAGTAGTATCCGCCCCTCTCTTTTATCCCCTCCTCTCCCTTTCAGTGTCCTCTGATCCCCTTTAGATCCCCTACCGATCCCCCTCCTCCACCCCCTCCCACTGCAGAGGGGACCCTCATAATGACCTCCTGAGGGCTTGTTTGGCCTTATAACACCTTCCCATCCTGACTCACCTCTTCAGCCAGGGGCCAGAGGAGGTAAAAGCCAAGCGCGCCCGCTGACCAGATCCGAAGGGAACAGAAGCTCTCTCCTTCTCAGCTCTCTGGTGAAAGGAAAGCTGGGGGCTAACTGTGGAGGCTTTTATTCTTGGACTGTTCCAATTTGCAGTGACTGTGGGGGTGGGAGGGAGTGGGCGAGGAAGTCCCCTGCCCCTCCACGGGATATAACAGAACCCACTATATGGTTGAAAGTCTTTGAAGGCGTGAAGAAACAGGACTGGTCAGCCGTGACTTAAACCCAAGAAAATGAAGGGTCTCATAATCAAGTCAAAAAATTCCCCCCCCCCCTTGCTATGATGGTTTGTCCCTCAAGAGGTGCTGCCAGCCCCTCCCTCTGAAGGCGGATTGTTCTAGAACAGGAAGAAGTACCCACCTCTCATTGGCTTCTGGCGCCACCTCTGGCCAAAAATTGTGTAGCTCCTTTTCCAGACTCCTGAATTCTAGTACCCAGGTTAGGAAACTTTTTTTGTAAATGGCCTGGTAGTGGGCATAGGAGGCTTTGTGGTCAAAAGATCTTGGTCCCAAATACTTGCAGCACAAAACCAGCCATAAATAATGAGTATGGCTGTTTTCCAATAAAACTTTATTCATAAAAACACGTAGTTGATATGATTTGTCCTTTAATTCGCCCAACTATTAAATATATTCTGACTGGGGTAAGGTGGTATCTCATTGTAGTTTTGACTTTCATTTCCCTGATGGTTAGTGATGTTGAGCATTTTCTCATATGTTTGTTGATCATCTGTATATCTTCTTTTGAGAAATGTCTGTTCATATTTTTTCCCCACTTTTTTTTTCTTGCCATGTTGCATGGACTGTAGTCCAGTGACATCATCACAGCCCACTACAACCTCAAACTCCTGGCTAAAGTGATCCCTCTGCCTCAGCTTCCCAAGGAGCTTAGACTATAGGTGCATGTAAGCATGCTTGGCTAATTTTTATATTTTTTTTAGAGATGGGAGTCTTGTTCTCAGGCTGGTCTTGAACTCTTGATGTCAAGTTAGCCTCCTGCCTCAGCCTCGAAAAGTTCTACAATTACTTATGTGAGCCACTGCACCTGGCCTGTATGCCCATTTGTGAATGAGATTATTTGTTTTTTATTCTTCCTGATTTATTTGAGTTCCTTGTGGTTTCTGTACATTGGTCCTTTGTCAGGTGTATAGTTTGCAAATATTTTTTCCCATTTTATACATTGTCTACTCTGTTGTTTCTTTTGCTGTGCAGAAACTTCTTAGCTTAATGACATCCCATTTATTTGTTTTTGTTGCATTTCCTTTGGGGTCTTAGTCATAAATTGTTTGCCTAGGCCAATGTCTTGAAGAATTTTTCTTAGGTTTTCTTCTAGAATTTTTATTGTTTCAGGTCTTACATTTATGTTTTTAATCCATCTTGAGTTAATTTTTGTATATGGTGAGAGATAGGGAACCAAAATAAAAATGTTCATAATATAACTTACCCTTTTCCCTATTTTATTTTAAAACTTTAGATAAATTAAATTTAACAGTTTACTTACACAAAAAGCAATTCATGAACTGGGCAGTTCTCGTAACTGGAAGAGGTCAGAGAGCTCTATTTAGTAATATGTACAGTTAGTTTTTATAGCTAAACATGATATGGAAGTAGAGAAGTCCCCTGACTGGCTACAGCTAGGCATTTGCCTTATTTGGACATGGTTTGATCAGTTGGCTGTAATGGTCTGAAATGTGGTTGCTTAAGACTGGCTGAAACTCACTGTTTGTTATACTGCTACGTTAGGTTTTGGTTTCTTAGTGTACTAGGTTGGATTGTAGTTTGTTAGGTGGGAACTCAACGTGTGTAAACAGCTTTAGGCCAGTGGCCTCCTGCTTATTTATTTTAACACCCCTTCCTGTGTTACTTGATACAGAAACCTCAAAATCATCAACACCTACCTACCCTTAATAACAAATCAAATCAGTCACCAAGTGTTGTTATTATAAATCTGGAAAACTTCTCAGACATCCATGCCTACTTAGGGAGTACCCATGTTGGCTCCTAAGTAATCTTTCTATGTTTCATCTCTACATAATTCTCAATCACTTCCTAATCTTTCCTATGATCATGCTCTTTTTAAGCTTAAAATCATTTGCTGGCTCCTGTGACACACTCCTTGTCCTGATATTAGAATCTCACCTCAAGCTACCATCCTAATTTAACTTTGTTCTCTTATCTACCATCATTTATGCACCCAAGGGACTAAGCCATACACAGATACACTCATTTTGGATTTTAAGTTATTTTCCCTTCTGAAACATCAGGGCATTCATTATTATGTGGTTATTTTGTTCTATGAACTACATTTAAAAAGACAAAATTTCTTCTGTAAGAGTCTTATGTCAGCTAGTAAGACAAAAAAATTAAAAAAATAAGAAAATTTTAAAAAATAGTAAAGTAGGCATTAAAATATTACTTAAGAAGGTGGTTAAATCCCAGAGGTATAAAGTCCCACTGCTTTAACTCTCTTTTTAAATGTTGCCTTGTGTTTTCTTTCTATCTCAACTTATATATTTTATTAGATTATGAAATATGTCTGATTTCAAATCTAAAGTTTAGTTTGATTTTTATTATATCTCAAACAAGCAGCACTGCAATTAATCAAAGTATGTGTCTAAACTATCGATACAGTTTTGTCAACTTAACAGTAGCTTATTTATGCTCACAGCAAAAAAGCTCAGAGAGAAGGTGGTAATGAAATTGTGAAAGGTGTTTTTCACAGCTTTTTGTGAATTGAATATTTTTTCTTGTTAGAGGTGGTCCAAAGTCTGGAAAAAGTGATAATCAGTTGATGTAAGGTCTGGTGAATACTGTGGATGACAGAGAGTTTCTAAGTCCAGTCTCTGTACTTTGAGCAGCATTATTTATGCGACATGTGGTCTAGGGTTGTGTTGTAAGAGGATTGGCCTGTCTCTATCAACCAATCTTGGCTATTTAGTCGTAAGCATCCTCATCATTTCATCCAACTGGTTGCAGTAGACATCCTCTGTAATTGATTGACTAGGTTTTATGAGGCTGTAGTGGATAATGCCAGTGCTGGACCACCAAACAGGCACCATTACCTTTTTTTGATGAATATTCAGTTTTGGACTGCATTTAAGTACTTTATCATTATCCAGTCATTGTACCGAACATTTGTGATTGTTAAAAATAATTTATTTTTTTATCACACTTAACAATACCATGTAGAAATAGTTCGCCTTTATGTAGCCACAGCAAAGAAAGACAAGCTTTGAGACAGGTTTTCTTTTGATATTTTAATTTATGTAGTACCCATCTAGCCAGCTTCTTTACCTTGTCCATTTGTTTTAAATCGTCTAATATTGTTGGAATAGTGACGTCAAACCTTGTTAATTCATGCATAATGTGAGATGAATTCACTTCTACTTCGGTCTTTATCATTATCCACCTTGGTCTCAGGTTGTCCCTGTGGCTCATTTTTAAGATTAAAATTACCAGAACAGAACTTTGTTGATATTTCGGGCTGTCTGTGTTGTGTTGATTTTATGATCGAACTCATATTTTAAAATAATATGAACTTCTGATTTATCTATGGTTGTTCAAAAATTGTTCCAAAAAATTTGAAAGATAATCACAAGTCAAAACGTGCATTTGAAAGAATGAGGATGTACCTTTACAATAAAAATGAAACAAGAAGTGTCAAAGTGAAATGTCGCAGATATTAACTGTCAAACTTAGTACTTAAGGAAACTGGAAATTTCATACTGAATAACCTAATATTTATTAGTTGTCAGTGGAAAGGTTTCCTGTTTGGCTTATTTTAGAGTGACTTCTGTAGAAAGAACAGTCAGGAAATATTGTATTAAACAGAATGGTGAGGAATATGGGGAGCGACTGGAGTCACGCAGATCTGTTAGGGAGATGCCACAGTAATTCAAGAGGTAAACTAAGGCAGTGGAAGTAGGGATGAGAGAAAAAAGTGTAGAGAGCCATTTGGTAGGTAAAAGCATAGGGATGGCAGGGATGAGAATGAGGGAATGCCGGGGATAATTCCCAGGTTTCTGGTATGTGGGACTAAGTAGAGAGTGATGCTATAGACTTAGATGGAGAATGAAGTTGTTTGGGTTGAGTAGACCTTTAGATATATTGATATTGAGATACTTGTTCAGTGTCCTGGTGGAGCTACGCCGTAGACAAGTTAATATTTGAGTCTAGACCTCAGCAGAGACGTCAGGCCTGAGATTCAGTATTGGAAGGTAGAAGTTGGATTTATATCAATGATTCAAATAACCCAGTGTGAGAATATAAAGTAAGAAGAGAAGAGGGCTGAGGACAGCGTCTTGGCTTGTGTCCATGGATCTCGTCCTTTCTATGACTGTCTGCTGTCGTTGGGGCTTTTACAGCTGTTCCCCTTACTCCTTTGTGTTCTTTTCTTCTAACCTCGGAAAATCTGTTACCCTATCTACTTTACTTCTACCATAACACTTTAAATATAGATGTCAGCTTGCGATCAGTTGTCTTTTTATGAAGCTGTTCTTCTACTTCTGCTTATAAACACTTTTACCAAATTAAAAGGAAATTGTTTCTTTTGGCCAGAGGACTGGAGGAGTGAGAAACTGAAGATAGGGGAACCTGTTAGGAAGCTACTTCAGTAGTGCAGGCAAAATATGATTAGGGCTTGAACTGTGGCAGGACCTAGATGAAATGGCAGATGAGGAGAGATTTTTGAAACAAAATTAGCATGACTTGTTACCCAATTGCATATGGGAAATATGATCATTTGGGGAGGTGATGGGAAGGATGATTTTGAGGCATCTGAATTGACAAACTAGATGGTGTCAATAGTGATTCCTCTAACCATGAAAGATATTATAGAAGGAAAAACAGACTGCAGGGGAAAGATAATAAGTTCAGTTTTGGATTGGTAAGTGCCTTCATGACAGAATCATAGACGGTTGTATTGGGCTGGAACTTTCAAGAGAGGAGAACTGGGTGAGATATCTAACATGGATTTGGATATTATCAGTACTCAGTTCATGGCTGGGACCTCAATATTGAATAAAATTGCTGGAAATGAAGCTTGGAGGAAGAGGAAATAAAAACAGAATAAACAAAAAAAAAATAGAAGAAGGAATCCTGAGGTCTTGGAAAGAGTGGCAAACATTTTGGATATGGGCCATGAAAGAAGAACTAGCAGTAAGAATGGTTAGAGAAGTAGACAATCAAAGGATAGAAATATTAATATTTTAGAGGAATGGAGAGATTTAGGTGGAGTGAGTGGTTACTAGGTTCAAATAATGTACATAGGTTCGATAGGATAAAGGTGAACAAGAGGTTATTAGATTTAGCTACTAAGATACTATTAGTGATTCTAGTGATAGAAAGTCAATAGAATGATGTTCTGGAAGCCAGATGATAGCGGATCATAGAGTGAAGTTAGAGGAACAAGTAGAAATTTTGAATATTGGCAAATCTTCCAGATCTCTCACAGTGACAGCTATGGTGGATTGACAGAAGACAGGGAATAGATCATGGAGACATATGGTATTACAGCGTAGTTAATGAAACAATTAATTTATACAGTTTTCAGCACGAAGACAGGGAGTGTAATCTGATATCTACTGTATTGGGAGAAAGGTAATCACATGTAAAGAAAACTCTGTGTTTTTGAAGAGTTTGCATTGTAACCCAGGCAATAGGGTGAAACCTTTGTCAATGCGATGAGAATAATTATTAAATAACATTGACAGATATAAAAATATCAATGTAATCTAAATAAGGAGCAGTGAGGAAGTGAGAAATAATCATTACAGTCAGAGAAATTGGTTGAGGAAGGCTTTCTGGAGGATAGTTATCTTGTTGTTTTTAATGGAAACATCAGGGTTCTCAGATTTATGAAGAGCTTTCTGGTTCTGTTATGATGTATCTCAGATTACCATTCTTAAAATAATCTTCAACCAAGGAAGCAAGAATCACTCATACGACGGTATAGGTGATGGTGGTGTCAAGGAATCTTTTTAATTTACCTTGATTATTTCCTTACCTTTACCCACATCTTTATAGGCAGTCTGATTTTCAACAGACTGCCTGTACCCTTAAGTGGCAGATTGCAGTTTCTTTTTTCCTTGGGAATGGTGACATAAATTTACCACTAACAAGATCCATATCTCTACTAATATATGAATGGATTATCAAGTATATATGTAATATGTAATTTTTTTTTCTTGAATAGGTATCTGACTTTAATGCTCAATCTGCAAATTATCGTGTGTTTTGAATTCAGGGTGAAGGATATTTTGATAACAAAATTTTATCTTGAACAAGTACTTTTTAGAATCTGTATATCGTTTGCTATTACCTGGTTCATTGACTCTTTTTTAAAAACAACAACAACAACAACAACAAGAGAACAAAACATCTTGATTCACTTTACCATTCGGCTTGGAAGTCAGTAGATAATGTGGTAAGAGTGGTGATTATGTTAAAGGAGGTTAATTTTTATTGAGCACTTAGTATATTCCAGGTACTTTGCTAAATAAACTACGTCATTGTTAGCAGAGAATTCTCCATGGGTCTCTCATATTTTTGCATGTCTTGTGAGCAGACTATACTTTGTCCTGGATTATCTTTTCACAGGTGTATGTATACAGAACACTTTTAGAAATAGTGCCTTTCTCCAGAGCAAAGGGCAGATTTGGTTATAGCCTTCGAAAATGGAGAGAGTTTCTACCTCAGGAGCAAAGGGCATGCTTATGGCCCATTATAAAAGATTTGTGTATGCTAAGCTTTGAGTTTCTTCTCCTGTAATGCAGTCTGCTACTTCTGTAGGTGTCGCCTGATCCTCTTTGTATTGTCATATGGGAAATGGGTTTGGGTGAGCAACACAAATACTGATACTCTGGCTACAGGAATTGCTATAATTAACTGTTTATTGTTTCTTAACTAGGAGTCTCATGTCTTCTACCAGCTTCCATCAAACTGGCAGGCTAACTTGTTAGCTTATAAGTAGGTAAAATTTTAGACCCTTTACAATTCTTAACACTTATGTAATATTAAAAAACCCTATAAAGATAGCTGCTTCATTATTCCCGCTTTATATATGCCCAAAACTGAGACTTGGTCACCCATCCAAAGATCCACAGTGAGGACATAATAAGGCTGGGATTTGAACCCAAGTCTCTCTTACTCCAGAGGCCATACTCTCATGCAGTAAGCTACCCAAGTCTAGTTCAGTTCAAGTCCCTGAGTTGACCTTTTCTCTGACTGCATCATGAAATATAAGGAAATTGTGTTTGAACAATTCTGGATTGGAAACTATCAGTGTCATGCCAAAGGTTGAATGTTGATTTCAGCAGGAGATAAGAATGGTTAATAAAGTATTCTCTGTGCTTACGTCCAACAAATCCTTGTTTGTTTAATAACCAGGTTTATGCCTGATGGAAAAAATGAATATAAACTTAAAACCTATTATACTCACATTTTTACACGCAAGAGATAACATCCATGAAAAATGACATTCTTTGTGTAAAGCAAAAAACTAACTTACGAAAAGAAAAATCCCTGAACTCTTCACAACTCTACAAACCTAGAAGTGACGCTATTTACTTAAAGACTAAAAATGACAAAAGTGAGTTGCTTCACAAGATTCTATTTCCTCCAACTTTTTATTGTAGCATATTTTTATTCTTACATTAAGTTTACGTCTTCTTTTCAATGTATGTAAGCAGCATGGCATATAGCAGCTTCTCAATAAATGTCATTTGAATAATTTTAAAGGGTTATGATTCTTCATAGAATAATATTAATAAATTCTTCACAACTTTGGCCCTTTAAGTCTTATAATGCGTTAACATTGCATGTTTGTAGTTTTATGTAGTTATTTCTGCACTCATCTAAAAGTCCCCTTTCAAATATGGACAGAGATTTTTCCGGAAAACTTTCTTATTTTTCTATTTATGTTTGTGAACTAGAATTCATCAAAGGGTTTGAGATCCTGTTCAGTTATTTGTTTCTCTTACCTGAATTTGCTATAATATCAGGTGATTGTTTATATTTTGAGGAGGGCAATCTCATGCATTGACTGCAGATTGATTTATTAATTGATAGCTATATATAGCAGTCAATTCACATTATAAAATGTCAGAAAGCAATATTTTAGTTTGCTGATCATTAGATGATTTCTGGAATTTGCAAGGAAATTATTTTGAAGTGAAGATAAGACAACTGAAGAAATCACTTAGAAAAGTTTAAGCAATATCTTGAGGCATTTTATCTAGGGCTTTGTATTTTAGGTATGAAAATGTTCCCCATTTTATTTAGATTCTTTTTACTAGCTTAGTCCTGGTGATACAACAAATTTAAACTCTAAAACAGAACTTTAGATTTTATGGTATAAGCATGTTTTAATAAATGGGAGTTAGAAAGGAACATTTGGATTTTTTGTGCGTGTTTTAAATCCCAAATCTTGCTTTTCTCCCCAGGGAACCCAAGATTGGTCAACATTTTCCATTAGAAATACTTCTGGGAAAAACGTATGAATTATGAACTAAACTAGATAATATTCAACTGTTGAAATAGAAAGTGAGGTTTATTTTCAAATTCTTCTGTGCTATAAATATTAAGATTATTCTTTAGATGTTATCTTTACACATCCGCTTTTCTTTCTGTCAGGCTCCCCAAGTTGGTACAGATAATGACAAGTTAGTTTGGCTGTTAAGCAATGTTAGTATCAAATTATGAGAGTAGCTAGGGGATAGCATCCAGGAAACCTTGGTTCCAAACCACTGACCAGCTATAGCAGCTTCACTAAGTTATTAACATTTTACCTCTCTGTGTGTACATGTTGCTTTTTTTTTTTTTCCCCCGGCGAAAAAATGAAATGTATTCTTTTGTCAGTAAATACACAGAAAACATTGCTAAAGATTAGAACATAATATACAATGTGAAAGGTTTATTATACAGACGGATAAAAATACAGATATTTTTAGCATAGCTTAGAGTATTTGCTAAATTCTTTCAGTAAAGTGCACAAAGAACTTTTTGTAAACCTTTGAAGGAAAGAAAGGAACATATTCAGTGGGAAAATTACTTTTAAAAGATGTCTTATGGAAACATTTTGAAAAAAAGAAGTTGAAGCCTTTTCCAAGGGTTATTTAAAATCATTGATCAGCACTTCATATTGAAGCTGACCCAAATGACCTTTTCTCCAGGATTTCTTTCTAATTCCTTTTGAATTAACGGTAGGCAGCCTGAATTTGTGTGTGTGTGAGAGTGTGTGCGTGTATGTGTGCGTGTGCGTATCAGCTAAGAATTGTATTTAGCTACAAGCAACAGACGTCCTCTCCCTCCCCCAATATATAAACTCCAATTGGAGTTTTTATGTTCTACTCAGGAAAAGAAAGCCAGGCTGTCCAAAGCTGGAAGGGTAGGTCTGAACGTTGTTGGGAATTCATGCTCCTAGCTTTCTGTTCCACTGTCTTTGTGATGTGACTCAATCTTGTGCCCACAATGTAGCTGCTAGAGCCCATACCACAATGTGTACATTTGAATCAGAAAGAAGGGGGAGACCAATGAGCAAACAAAGCTAGTACCAGCTTTGTATGTCTCACAACTTTCCTTTACATCTCTTTTGGCCAGAACTGTGTCACATGACCACCCTTATGTGCAAGGGAGCTTGGAAAATGTAGTTTTGTTTTTTATTTTCCCTCTCTTACTACCTTTACCTGTTTAGTTATTCTGATATTACTTGTCCTAATATTCTTTTTTTTTTTTAAATTTCAGGGTATTATTAGGGTACAAACATTTTGGTTACATTTTATGTCTTTGCCTCACCCAAGCGAGGGTCAGAGGCATGCCCTTCCCCTCTACCATGCTCACTGTGTCCCTTAGTTGTGAGTTTACCTCCCATCCCCCCAATCCCTGGAGAATATTACTGCCATGTGAGCACCCTGGTATTCATCAGTTAGTACCAATTTGATGGTGAGCACAAGTGGATCCCGTTCTTCCGATCTTGTGATACCTCACTTCGGATAATGGCCTCAAGTTCACTCCAGGAAAATATAAGAGTTGCTAGATCACTGTTGTTTCTTATAATTGAGTAATATTCCATTGTATACAGATAACAAATTTTAATAATCTGCTCATGAATTGACGGGCACTTGGGTTGTTTCCACATCCTTGCAATAGTGAATTGTGCTGCCATAAACATTCGGGTGCAGAGGTCTCTATTACAGCACATCTTTTGCTCTTTTGAGTAGATGCCTAATAGTGCTATTGCTGG
>CAUYSK010039585.1:0-90551 GCA_963575035.1 Avahi laniger | reverse complement strand
GAACTTCCTCTCCTCTTGCCCACATCCACAATTGCTTCATCAGTGGGTTATTTCCATCTACAATTCTATCTTCTCTTTTCACAGGTGCCTCTTTGAATGTGAACAAGGAGTCTCCTCTCTTTAAAGAGGTTTTCCCCCAGTTAGAAATCTGGGAAATTAAATTAGTTCCTCCAAAAGCAGGCAGAAGGCCGGGCGCGGTGGCTCACGCCTGTAATCCTAGCACTCTGGGAGGCCGAAGTGGGCGGATCGTTCTGAGCTCAGGAGTTCGAGACCAGCCTGAGCAAGAGCGAGACCCCGTCTCTACCAAAAAATAGAAAGAAATTAATTGGACAGCTAAAAATATATCTAGAAAAAAAATTAGCCGGGCATGGTGGCTCATGCCTGTAGTCCCAGCTACTTGGGAGGCTGAGACAGTAGGATTGTCTGAGCCCAGGAGTTTGAGGTTGCTGTGAGCTAGGCTGACGTCACGGCACTCGTCCCAGGCAAGAGAGTGAGACTCTGTCTCAAAAAAAAAAAAAAAAAAGATGTTCCTTTTCTCTGGGTACTGGGAATGTAGCTCTTGAATGAGGGTCTTGTGACCCACTTCAGGGGAAGGTCAGAAAATTCTTTCTAGATTTTCTGGCCTGCTTTAGAAAGAAGGGTGAAAAAAGTTCGAAGAGATTTTCCCGCTTTTGCAGTTTTCTCAATTTCCCTCAGCTTAAAATGCTCAGTATGCCAGGGTCTCATATTTTGGGGTAGCATGACCTGAGCCCCATCATTAGGTTTGATCTGATCACTTTCTGTAGGAGTTTGAAGAAACTCAGGAAAGAGGAATAAAAGTTGGATGCTAAGAGTGACGGAAGTGGGAGGTGATATAAAAGAGGATTAGAAACTCTTAGTCATTCCTTGCAAAAACTCAGGCTTCAAACCTGGAAAAGATCTATGTTTTCACTTGGCTTTTGAACAGTAGGTTATAGGAAAGCTTGTAGAGCGGGTTATTATTCGTATCCAGAAGAAGAATAAGTTAAATCCTCAATGCTCATGTTTGATATCGTCTGAAAAGTTACCCATCATGTTCCTGCTTAGAAGCTGGAGTAGTCGGGGATGACACACGCCAGCTTCCCTATCAGGCCTCCCGTGGTTCCAGGACAAAGGGAACGGCAGGCTTCCAGCCAAGCACATACATTTGCAAACTGCCGCCAGTCAGTTCCCAAGGCCAGGGGCTGGCCGGTAACAAAGGAGACTGAACTGCAGGCTTGGTTTATTTTGCTCTCCCTGCCGGGAAGGCCCTGCATCTCAGGAAAAGCTACAGCATTCCTTCCTTAGAAAACTAAGGAGCTCATAGTCAGGAGGGATTGACAGGAATAACTCAATATTTCCTGTCCATGATAAAAGAAATGCTTTCATTAAAGAATTACCTTTATCAGAGCTTCTCACCCCTGTCTCTCAGAAAGCAAGGAAATCTGAAAAAGAGCTCTCTCTCATAAATAGGGCTTTAAAACATACTTATCTTTGGTGAGTTTATTTGCTTACACAGGGATTAGAAGCTCTTGGACAAGGCTTTTGAAAATGCTTGATTCTTAAATCTATTCACACTACAGTATGATTTTATCAAGGACTTAGTGACTAATTAATTCCATCACTGCCCTTCTGAAGCTTCCAGCCAGACCCATGAAACTCTGCCGAAATCCATAAACTTACCCCTGTGTGAAATGGCAAGATATGTACCCTGAATATACCTTATTCAATGAAACTTCTCTTCACAAGTGTGCTTTTCTGAGCCTCAGTCTTAGCTAATATCAGAAGTTCCTTGTTTAATCCCCTCCCCCCAAATTCCCAGTGGAACTAGCAAGATCTATGATTTCTGAAATGCATGCTATGCTGTAGGCCCTGTGCTGAACACACAACAGAGTTGGATTCGTTTCATTCTCAGCCTGTCCTCCCAGCCCCATGAACACACCGTTATTATATTCATTCTTCAAATGAGAATGTCTTAGGTCACAAAGCCAAATATGGCTGCAAATTCAACCTGGGAAGCCTGATTTCAGAGCCCATATACCTAATCAGTTCATTTTATACTTCTATTTAAAGCAAGATCTTTATTTTCCATGGGATTTACCATCATACAATGGAGACCTCTGCATATTTCTTGAATACTAGAGATATTTGGTTCATAGATATTTATACAGTTTCAACTACTTTGAATAATTACTATTCTGGGGTAAAAGATAAACTTGGAAGAGATGTAAGTGTGAACTAAAATAAAATCTTAAGCCCCCCCCAGATGACTGAATGGACCCCCTCTTGGCCAAGGGGACCCCAGAAATACCCTAAAGCTGAGTTGCTATCCATGAGAAGGGAGGTCAGACCTGCCTCCTCATGTTCCCTTCCCTTCTTGGAGATATCCTTTGTAACTCATTAACAGATCTAAGGCTATGTAAGACAAAGCTTAAACCACTCCTGCAGGTCATCAATTTATTAATACTTAATAAATCACTTGAGTCTGGGTATATGTTCAGCATGTGTCTAGTGGCTTGTCTCTGATTAACAGACTTCCTTACCTTAACTTAAAATACTCCAAGCCTTTAGACAAAGCTTCATTTCTTTAACCAATTACAAATCAAAGAATCTTTAAACTCACCTATAACATGTAATGCCTGCCTTTCAGATATCCTGCCTTTTTGGGACAAACCAATGTATGCCTTCCTTGTAGTGATTTAGGACTTTATGTGTATCTCCCTGAAACATATAAAGCCAAACTGTTACCCAACCACTGGAGATCACTTGCTCAAGTCTTCTTGGGTGTGGGTCTTCAGGCCATGGTCACACATATTTGGCTCGTAATAAACCTCTTTCAATTACTTTACAGAGTTTGCGTTCTCTTCCATCAACATAGGTGAAATTTAAAAAAAAAGTTATAACTTTTAAAAGATCAAGCTTATCCAATACGCATGTGTTTGTCAGAAGAACCAGATGCATGGACACCTTTGGCTACATTAAGGACAGACAGGAGTAAGGGCAGAGTAACATCTGAATATCTGTGCATCAGGGCTTCATGTGTTACTCGTGTTAATGGGAAAAAACCCAAACTCTGTAAAATAATTTAAAGATGTTTATTATGAGCCTAGTGTGTGTGACTGGCCCAGAGCACATGGCCTCAAGAGGTCCTGAGAAAATGTGCCTGAAGTAGCCGAGTTACAGTTTGGTTTCCCACCCAACAAAAATAGATAAATAAAAGCAGAAACGAAAGGAGAGCATTTCCTCTCTCCCAAGCCAGGGAAACTAGAATTCTCCCAACTAGGGTCTATTCTTGGTGCTAGGTAGTTTCAGATAGTACTGAGTACATGCAGGAAAGCCCTGCCTGGGCCCTCCCAGTCAAACAGCCCCATTCTATGACCTGAGGAGCCTGCCAGCCTCTACCCCTACCTGGGCCAGAAGTATTAGATACAAGACTAACTGAAAAAGTAAATTAACTTTGTTTATTTACTGGACGGAATTAATCAATTCTAACACATTTTTATGCTATTTGGTGTCTTGCCAATGTCAATTCCATCTGTAATATTCCCTTTCCAAGACTCAGACAATCTGTGTGTTTTATCTCATCTTCTTTCTGCAATCTGTGGGTTTTAATCTCTGTTAGCTGAGTTTCTCAGGAACTGAGGAAGTTGAGGAGTTGCATGAGCCAGAACAGTTGGCATAATGTGTCAGCTGGCAGATACAATCCAACAAATGTGTGTTGGGCATTTGCTTTATGCAAGGTGCTGTGTTAATTATCTGGACATAAAGATGAGGAAGATGTAAGTCCTACCCTCAAAGAACTCACAATCTGTTTGTGGGAGACACACACATGCACACACACACACACATACACACACACACACAAACCCGTAGCATGAGTGAGAGTATGCCAAGTGATTCCACAGAGGGCAGAGCAAGTCTGAGAGAAAAGAAATGAAAAAATTCATCCTGACTGGGGATATTAGGAACTTTGTAGGTAAGTTAATATTTCAGATATAATCTAAGACAGACAGAGTTTAAATAGACAAAGAAGATGGGGTTGTTACACTGAAGAAAAACTGGCAATTGATGGATTTGGTTTTAGACTCAAAATTTAACTTGACTTTTCATACCGTGAAGTTTCAATAATAATAATAAAACTTTTATTGAGGTATCTCAACAATATATAGGATTATCAGGCATTCTCTTATAAGAGAATAATGTCTTATTTGGTTACTCTGTTAGAAAGCATTATGTGAAGATTTGAGTCTGGGTCTAGGAAATGTGTACACACAAACCAGGATACATCTTTATTTCTGCTTCTAGGGAGCTACACAACCGCAAAGATCTTAGACTAAGAGAGACCTGAGAGATTACGTAAACTAAACTTCTCTTTTTACACACTAGTAAACTGCCAGTTAGAAATAGAATGCTCACCAGAGCCTAAGTCTTTTGGTATTTACCGTCAGGTACATTCTGCTAAAACCACCCTGAAATTCAGCCCATGTGAAGACTCTTGGGAGAGAGGGTCTCTCCTTTTATTTTTGTTGGAAATGGAAGGAGAGAAGAAATGGTGGGAAATTAATCTCATCCCCTGGCTTCACAGTGATCTCCTTGGCTTAGATGGGAAGTTCACTCTAACTTCCCAACCAACCGAAGACCACCCTGCAGCCTGTCCTGGCCCCCCACCCTGCCTGCTGCCCTTCCCTCTCCCTCCATCTGGGTCAGCAGCGGTTGACTGAGATGGGCTGGATCCTGGATCCCAATCCCTTAGTTTCCTCCTTGGACTTTTCTAGTAACAATTGGGTAGGAGAAGAGAGCCCCCCTTCCCAATGTGAAAACCCCATGAGAGCAAGATTTTCATCTCCTTCGTTCACCACTGAGCAATGCTTGGCATGTGATATGCCCTCAATATTTTCCGAATAGATGACATTATTTTTTTCTTTCCAGCATTCAATTAGACATTTTCATTCATTGGTGTGGCTACAGCTGCATGCTCTTTCTTTCTGGTCACTTTATCCAGCCTCTGGGTAACCAGGCTGACACTGTCACATTCCTCACCAGGATTAGCAGTCTCGTTGGGGGAAGACACCTACACAGACACTTTCAGTTCCCTTCTCAGAACTCCATTTGTAGGTCTCCTATTTTTCTAATGATTCTGATCATATTAACTCCTTTCTTATTCTTTAAAAAACCCTCCAGAGAAGAAATAATAACTTTAGTAAGCTCTTGCCCCCATCAAGGATTATATTACAAAAAAAATAAGCACTAAGTGTAACTTTTAAAATATTTTAATTGTATAAATGTATATATTAAGATTATTAAAATTTAAATTTTTAAAAGTATATCTCCTTAAATAAAATTTCTAGAGGACATCTGCTTCTAATGCTAACCTACTCTGATAGGTAATTCTGTTCAGTCTTATTCTTTAACTGTCTAATAAATGGTGTTGTATCATCTAAATATTCTAAGGCAGATTCTCCTACACTTTTTATTTCATACCATATTTAAGTTTTATTCTAATCATCCCTATTCGCTAGAAATCAAATGCCTGATTCACTTTCATTCTCCTTTGTTTCTTTCCCAAGAGTCTCAACAAGTTAAGTGTGTGAGCATTGAGACTTCTTACAAATTTTCGTAGTGCTTAAAAGCATACTTTTTAAGACAGAGCTGCTACATGTTGAGAAGGAGGAACATAAATACATCTAATCTCTCTGCACCTTCAAAGATACATAGGGATCAAAATCAATGTGGTTACCAGTGTGGAACTAAATCAAACCCTCTCATACTAGTATTCATTCAGAACATTTTTATCAAGAGCCTTCTATACACTAGACCCTGTTCTGGGTGCAGGGATAGAGTAGGTAGAATCCACATCCTCATTAGTTTTTCTCAGAGTTTTCGCCTTGTGTGTTTAGGTGCAAGGGATAGGGAAGACTTGCCTGAAGGGTTAGAGAAATGAAGAGATTTGAACATCACAGAAAACACAATTTTAAATTGAGTATCAAATACCTCTTATCTTTCAAAAGCAGCTCCTTGGCCATTTCTATCATGTAGCTCTTCCTGTTTCTCTTCTCTTCCCTCCCTTCTCTCTTTAAAAGTGTACAATTCATTGGTTTTTAGTATAGTCACAAGGTTATACAACAATTACCACTATCTAATTCCAGAACATTTCATCATCCCGGACAGAAACTTCATACCCATTGGCAGTCACTCTCCATTCTCCGCCTCCCCCCAGTCTTGGCAACCACAAGTCTACTTTCTTTCTCTATGGATCTACCTGTTTTGGACATTTCATATAAGTGGAATCATACAATATACGGCCTTTTGTAACTTTCTTCTTTCACTTAGCACAATGGTTTTGAGGCTCACCCATGTCATATCATGTATTGATACTTCATTCCTTTTTATAGCTGAATAATATTCCATTATATGGATGTACCACACTTCATTCATTCATCAGTTGATGGATATTTGGATTTTTCCTATTTTTAGATATCATGAATTATGCTGCTATGGACATTTGTACGAGTTTTTGTGTGAACAGACATATGTTTTCAATTATCTTGAGTGTATACTGAGGAGTGGAATTGCTGGGTCATATGGCAACTATGTTTAACATTATAAGGAACTGCCAGAATCTTTTCCAAAGTGGCTGCAGCATTTTAAATTCCCACCAACAATGGATGAGGGTGCCAATTTTCCACATCCTCACCAACACTTGTTATTGTTCCTTTTTTTTTTTTTTTTTTGAGACAGAGTCTTGCTCTGTTGCCTGGGGTGGAGTGTCGTAGTGTCAGCCTAGCTCACAGCAACCTCAAACTCCTGGGCTCAAGCGATCCTTCTGCCTCAGCCTCCCGAGTAGCTGGGACTACAGGCATGCACCACCATGCCCGGCTAATTTTTTTTATATATATGTATTTTTAGTTGTCCAGATCATTTCTTTCTATTTTTTAGTAGAGATGGGGTCTCGCTCTTGCTCAGGCTGGTCTCGAACTCCTGACCTTGAGCGATCCATCTGCTTCAGCCTCCCAGAGTGCTAGGATTACAGGCATGAGCCACCACGCCCAGCCTATTGTCCCTTTTTTTAATTATAGCCATCCTAAAATGGGCAAGGGAGTGGTATCTTGTGATTTTGATTTGCATTTCCCTAATAACTAATAATGTAGAACATCTTTTCACATACTTATCAGTCATTTGTATGTCTTCTTTGAAAAAATGTTTATTCAAATACTTTGCCCATTTTTTAGGGTTATTTATGTTTTTATTGTTGAGTTGGAGGAGTTTTTTATACATACTGAATAAAAGTCCTTTATCAGATATATGATTTATAAATACTTTCTCCTATTCTATGAGCTGTCTTTTCACATTATTGATGGTGCTTTTTGACATACAAAAGATTTTCATTTTAGTGAAGTTCAATTTATATATTTTCTCCTTTGGTTGCTTGGGCTTTAGAAATTATTGCTTAACACAAGATCACAAAAATTTATATGTATTTTTTTTTCCTGAGAGTCTCACAGTTTTAGCTCTTATGTTTAGGACTTTGATCCATTTTGAGTTAATTTCTTTATATGTTGTGAGGTAGGGATTCAACTTTATTCTTAATGTGTTTCCAGTTGTTCAGTTACTTTTTTCTTAACCTTCAAATTCCTCTATGGAAGAATTTCTAATTTCTTGTCCGCCTCAAGAGTTATATGAAAAACATAGCTGATTTAAAGACTTTTGGACATAAAAATAAAACTGTATAATCTCAAAACCTCAGCTAGAAATACCATAGTTGAAAAGGTTCACTGTATTTCCTTCGTATATCCACTCTTCTGCCTGTAGACTCTAACTTGACTGACTTTTAATTAGCAAAGAGCATTTGCATGAAGACTTGCAGGAAGATTTCAAGCTGATTCCTAGAACTCAGCTTTTCATTTCCATAAGCTAATCAACTAACTATAATTGCAATAAAAAGACACTTGGCTAATAAGCCTCAATCATACTAGGAATGGAAAAAAGGGAAGAGGTTTTCTGCAATCTCAGGAAGCCAAAATTAATCTAAGAATATGATTTGAGCTATAATAGAATGGAGAAAGTGGATGTTTTTCTAATGCATGAAACACTCATTTACAGTGTACTTTATAGCCTTGAAGGAAGCACTGATTTCTGCTAAAATATTACCCACAACCACATCAGACACATACAAATAAATGTGTTGCATCAGTGATCATAGCAACATTTATTTCAGAAAAATAGTTAAAAATATAGAATTCATCATTACATTAGCTGAATTTTATTTTCAGCTAATGATTTTACTGACAAATCATATATAAGAGTAGTAGCATCTGCAAGACCCGTTGTGTAAGCATATTCACATATGTTGTCCAAATCCATTTTCTTTCTTTTTTTTTTGAGACAGAGTCTCACTCTGTTGCCTGGGCTAGAGTGCCGTGGCATCAGCCTAGCTCACAGCAACCTCAAACTCCTGGGCTCAAGTGATCCTCCTGCCTCAGCCTCCTGAGGAGCTGGGACCTACAGACATGCGCCACCATGCCTGGCTAATTTTTTCTATATATTTTTAGCTGTCCAATTAATTTCTTTCCATTTTTTTTTTTTTTTTTTTTTTTTATACAGAGTCTCAATCTCTTGCCTGGAGCGAGTGCCGTGGCGTCAGCCTAGCTCACAGCAACCTCAAACTCCTGGACTCAAGCAATCCTACTGTCTCAGCCTCCCAAGTAGCTGGGACTACAGGCATGTGCCACCATGCCCGGCTAATTTTTTCTGTATATATTTTTAGTTGTCCGTTTAATTTCTTTCTATTTTTAGTAGAGACGGGGTCTCACTCTTGCTCAGGCTGGTCTCGAACTCTTGAGCTCAAACAATCTGCCCACCTCGGCCTCCCAGAGTGCTAGGATTACAGGCGTGAGCCACCGCGCCCGGCCCCTCGGGCTGATCTTGAACTCCTGAACTCAAGCAATCCTCCTGCCTTAGCTTCCCAGAATGCTAGGATTACAGGTGTGAGCTACTGGGCTGGGCCCAACTTTCCATTTTTATAATATATGAGTTGATAAAGAGCTCTTTAATAGACTTAAACTTGTTTTGATTCCCTTTTATGTAATGTTGAGCATGTGATGGTCTTATCTTTTTCTTTTTTAAAGTATTTATTCCTAAACATGAAACCTTTTATTAGTAAAAATTTAAGCAACCTTCCTTTCCACATTAGAAATGTAGATATATGAGATTCCTATTGCTTCTGCCACCCCAGTTTCTCTGGAAGTATAAAAATAAAAAATGTATAATTAAAAACAAATTATTTCGAGTGATTCTCTAGCATTTAAGTTGACTAGGTATCTTACTGGATTGCCTTATTTAGAAAACACACATTCTTTGATCTTCTAAGTATCACAATATAAAAGTGGGTATTTATTTCTTTGATTACTATGACGATTCCTTAGAGACATTGCAATATGTGATCTATAAGAAAAGATTATGTTTGCAATGTTGTTGGTGAGCCCTTTGAAATCTTATTGGAGCAAGGGATTACTGTACCATCATAAAATATTTTTATTAGTTTTGAGATAGTTAACTAAATGAAGAGGTGGTAGTGGTGTGTGTGTGTGTGTGTGTATTTCCCACCAAAATAAAAGTGAGTGAGTGAAGAGGATTTGGTGCCATGTGATAGTCAGGAATCTGGGTTCTATTCCTTTCTCTTGCATTAACTTATTTAATCTTGGACAAGTCACTTAACATCTTTGGTCTTAATGTTTTTGTCAGTTAAGTAAGTTTGCTTGATTAGATGAACCTAAAGGACTTCTCTAATTATAAGACATGTTTCATTTTTGTATAATACTTTACAAATAGTTATTTTATTTCATTGGGTGGCTTGTATAAAATCATAAACCCAGGTATCATATATTTGCTTATTCTCACAAGTGTCCAAGAGCTTGAAGTGAAGAAAAACAGCCTTCCAGTTCCTTTTTTTTTTTTTTTTGAGACCCGGGCCACAGTGCCGTGGCGTCAGCCTAACTCACAGCAACTTCAAACTCCTGGGCTCAAGTGATCCTACTGCCTCAGCCTCCCAAGTAGCTGGGACTGCAGACATGTGCCACCATGCCCGGCTAATTTTTTCTATATATATATTTTTAGTTGTCCAGATAATTTCTTTCTATTTTTAGTAGAAACGGGGTCTTGCTCTTGTTCAGGCTGGTCTTGAACTCCTGACCTTGAGCGATCCACCCGTCTAGGCCTCCCAGAGTGCTAGGATTACAGGCATGAGCCACCATGCCCAGCCTCTTTTTTTTTTTTTTTTAGGAATGGAATCCTGTTCTGCCCAGCCCGGCTAGAGTACAGGGCACGATCAGAGCTCACTCTAACACTGAACTCCTGTCAAGTGATCCTTCTGCCTCAGCCTCCTGAGTAGCTGGGCTTACAGGTATGCACCACCAAGCCTGATTTATTTTTAAAATTTTTTGTAGAGACAGGGACTTGCTATGTTGCTGAGGCTGGTCTTGAACTAGGTGATCCTCCTGCCTCGGCCTCCCAAGGTGCTGGAATTACGAGCATGAGCCACCATGCCCGGCTAAGTACTTCTTTTACATCAGCATCATTAACAGTTACATAGTGGCTTATTCTGTGGACACCGCAGTTAATTCAACAACATACCTTTTTTGGACATTGAGTATTTTTCCATTTTTATTAGAAATAATGTTGTGATGAGTATCTCAGGGACAGACTTTTGTTCACAGCTCTGATTAGAATAAATTCTGAGGATAAACTTCTGGATGTGAAACTGCTAAGCCAGATGACATGTACATTATTTAGGGATTTGACACGCACTGTACTCCAGGCTGTACTCCAGAGCCTGCACTAGTTCACAATCCCACCAGCAGCGCATGAGAAGGCCTACTTCCCAAACTTGTATTAACACTGGGTATGGCATTAAAAACAAAGCAAAGCGAAACCCAAAATTTGCCAACAGGATAGATGAAAACCTAGTATTATGGGCTTCTAAAAAAACCTTTAAAATTAACAAAGCAAAACAAGTTTATTGAGATAGCATTATCCCCATTTTACAAATGAGAAACTGAGATTCAACGTAAGTAAAATGACTTGGAAACAGGCTTATTTGCTGGTTCATTAATTTCATCCAGAGTTTCCCAGCTGGTGTGTGGGGGGCACACGCTATAATGAGGCTTGCTGAGGTGTGCTGAGGGCCTGGGGCGGCTGGAGTCTTTACTCTGGTTGCGGTCAGCTGGGAGTAGCCTCCTGCGTGCTGAAAAGCTCCTTCAGTTTAAACCACTGTACAGACAGCCTAATGGGCTACTGCATTCCCTGAGATGAAAACAACTGGGGAGCGCTAAATTAAAAAAAAAAAGAAAAAAGGACAGACCTGGGATGTAATATGGTGAGCAAGACAGACGTGGTCCTCGTCCTGTGGGCACCTACGCTGCAGGGGTGGCCGTTTCCGCCGGCAAGAGCCATCAAGCATGGCGCAGCGTTGGAAATAGGGCAGTGGAAAGCACCTGATTAAGTGTGCGTGTTGCAGGGTGGCAAGGCATGTTTCTAGGAAGAGCTGTTTAAACTGCGACCTGAAAAATGGAAGACAGGCAGAAAGGGTGGAGAGCAGCGGGAACAGCATGTGAGGCCAAAGGGGAGAAGCAAGGCAAGTTCAAGTTCCTGTATCCGGTGCAGAACGAGGGGTGGGAGGTGTCAGGAGCAGAGGAGTTAGGAGAGCCACAGGGAGAGCCCTCTGGGCAAATGCAGACTCAATGAAGTTTTCTCTGTGTTTTAAATAGGGAAGAAAATGATGAGATCTGCTTTTCAAAAGGGTCACTCTGCCTGCCATATGAGAGTCAGCAAAGATAGACCAGCATTTATTTGTTTACCTCATAAGCGAAACTCACACTAGGCATTTTCGAGGAAGAAGAATCATGGGCACGCTGCCACACAACTCTATCAAATGCTCAGTTGAAAGAAGCAGCCTTCAGCTAGCTTGTACCTTTAATCTATCTTCCAGATTTCCTAAAATGTACTGGTGGAGCAAATCAGATCAGCAGAGAGTGGGCTCCCCTCTCTCACCAAATGGCTCTTTGGTCTAACGATGTGAGGGTGATCACAGGGTTTGCACGTCTAGCTCTATTATTCTTGGCTTTACTTGGTCTCTCACTAGTCTTCTTTTCACTTTTTTGTCACATTTTCCATACCTTTGCTGGTTACCTTAAGTCTTGTTTGAAGTAAAGCAGAGGAAAAAGTTAAATAGACAAAGGCGCAATGATAGAGTTTTGGTTAGAATCTTTGTACACAATGAAAACACAACAGTAATGAAGAGAAGGGACTCTTACAACGTGACTGGGAGAAGGGCAAGCAATATAATGGTTCTGGGATAAAGAGGAAATGTATCAAGTGGTATCTGGGTTATTAAGTTTGATTTGCCATGAAATGTTTAAATATCATGGTAATATTAAAGTTATTGAACTGCTTTAATAAAGAGACCTATTCTGAGATAGAAAAAGGTTAAAGAAGAGTGTTCATTTCTCATCTCAGTTAAACACAACTACGACTTTCTGCCTTCGTGCTCATAAAATGTGGCCAGAGCTAAAATCTCAAAGACCTGAAGGGCAATTCTGTCAAGGACTGAGGTTCTTGGTATTTTAGATCAATTATTCCATATACTCTTTCCCTCATCATACCATTCGGTCGTTGCTCTTCCCATTCCTAGATGGGTTTTAGAAAGTGTCCCGAACCTGGAGACACACACGACACGCAGACACACACAGTTATTTCTTTTATCATTATCCCTTATTTAAAAATTTTTGTTTAACTTTTTCTTTCGTTAGACTTTTTGCTCCCATCATTTAAATTCCTTAGCAGTTCGCTTCCATTTCAAGTGTTACTCTGCCACCTGGTTTCTAGAGACAAGGAGGAAGGCTAAGCTGGCCTCCTTGGGCTTCCGGGGCTCAGTTACCTTAGGGGAGAGGCCCCGCTGCAATTCCCGGGGAGACCCTGTGCACCATGGTGCCATTTAAGTGTGGTTTAAGGAGCAGCAGCAGCACCTGGGAACTCGTCAGGACTCCAGTGTTCTGGAGGCTCGCTGAAATTTGAGAACTACTTGCTGCACCATTGCCAGTGCAACGCTGGACCCGCCCGGCAAGCCACAGATGCTGAGCCAGCAACAGCCACTGCACTCCAGCCCGACTGAGGCTGGCCTGGGGACGTCACCCACCCATTGTCTTTTGATATATTTCTGTTGACATGTTCCAGCGTAAGAACACAGGCTGTGAAGCAGCTCTATTATCAACCAGCAGGAGAACCTCAGGTGTATCCTGAGACCCTTGGCCTGTGTGTACTGTTTACCTTGATTTAATGCAGTCACACAGCTACAAGCATTTCGAACATTAAAAATACTTTAAGGGCAAGATGAAGCAAGTGTGGCCAAAGTCTTGATAGTTGTTGATTCTGGGTCATGGGTATGTTGGGGTTTGCTGTACTGTTCTCCACTATTGTATCTGTTGGAATATTTTCATAACAAAAATGTTTTTAAAAATACTTTCACAGTCTTTATTAGTATTATTATTACATTCTGGTTTCCTGATGGTAGCATAACTAAACATACTGAATAGGAATCAGGTGGTCTGAGTTCTAGTTCTGACTCTGATGTTATTAACTAGCTATATAAAAGTGGGCAACTAATTTAACCTTTCTTTTCCTTAGTTTCCTCCATTGTAAAGTAAGGAGTGTGTTGGGGCTCTTTTGGTGGCAAGACTGAAACTTGAGTCAAACTCTCTTAGGCAAAAAGGCTCAATCACAAGACCATACAGAGGCAGGGGTTCTACCGCACCTAGCTGTATGATCTTGAACAAATTATTTAATCTGTTGGCTTAAATTTCTTCATCTGTAAAATGAGAGATATTTCATAGAATTGTCTTAAAAATTAAATACAATGATGTAAATAATAAAGCACTTAGCAAAGTGCTCATTAAATGAGTACATAGTGTTCACTGTTCATTCATTCATTAATTCATTGAAATTTCTCATTGCCTATGTAGTCAGCCACCATGCTAAGTGTGACTACATAGCAGGGAACAAAATGGGTAAGTTCAGAAAGGAAGACAGACATTAAACACACACAAGTATTATGAATTCTCCAATTATAAAATCAGCTACAAGAAAAAGAACAGATGAGACAAAATCATTTAAATAGGAAGAAACTATTTAAATGGAGCTAGAGGAAGGGGTTGATAAACTTGCAATAAATTGTTTCTCCTGATTTGTTTTTTCAAACTTATGAAGACATATATGGTTGTATATTAAGACTTATCGGTATAAAATTATTTTTATTTTCAATTATAACTTTTTATTTAGAATTTAATTTTACTATACCAAATTACAAAATGTAAACAAACTAGTACCAGAAAAAACTAGATTGATCACATACAAAACACCTTTTTAAAATATTGGTGCTTTTGCACCTCTGCAACAGTAGCTGTAATGGCCTTTATTAAGAACGGAAGAATTAATATCTCAGATTGGTTCTCACGGGAGTGAATTTATTACAGGAAAGATCAGAAATGCAGATGATATTGCAAAAAATTTCTAATTTTCAATAACAGAATAAATGTATGAATAAGGAAAATAGCACTATTTGATGGGGGTGGGCAGAAAAGACCCAGTAATTTTCCTGAACTAAAAAAATTCTTTCATATTCAATTACTCACTCATGCAAATAGGTTCATGGTTCATGCTGAGGGTTAAATGATGATTTATTTCAAAACTCACATACAAAACTAAATTACATTTTAAATTGAGATATCTTTCTACCGAACATCATTGCCTGGGCTCTTTCTACTTCTGCCTTTCCTGCCCAAGGTTACCATAGAAAAGAAACTAATAGACTAAGTAAGGGGTGGGGATTTGCCAGCATGTTTCTATGAATTATTGTTTTCTTCTTCAAACCATAACATTGCTTTGCTTTTACTAAATACCAGTCCTCACACAACTCTATCAAAGTAAAATTTTCTGTAGAAATTAGGAACAAATAAGAGAAACACAAGCTTTAATTTGATGCCTATTTATTGCACTTAATAAATATAATTTAAATTACCTGACTTCTAAATAACTTCCTGGAGAAATGTGGCATTTCTGTTAAATAATGTGTCAGGGAGGTCTATGAAATGATATATTAAATCAAGAATGCTTTATATTTTGAGTAGTTCTGCAGGTAATTGGTTTACACAAAAATTAATTTCATACTTCTTGGACATTCTTCCAGAATAAATGATTTTTAAAATACAAAATAAAATTTCCTTTCTTTAAAACAGAACCCCAAACCTTAATCAAACCAAGCCAATTTAACTTTAATTTCCTGCACAAATCCCACATTTGAGTTTTAAAATGAGTTTTTGGGGATAACTGTTTTGCAAATGTCTTCCCAGAATCTTATTTAGGAGTTTTCTATTTCTTCACATGTCTCAGGTTATAGATACTGCACGGTAGCAGATGATGATGTAAATTCAGAGCTTAAGGAAACTGTGAAGAAAGTAAGGATACGAAACCTATTTTAAAAGAAAATTAAATTTTAAAACATGTTTAAGAGAAATGCAAGAAATGCAAAAATAACAAATATTTTTGGCATAATTAAGTCAGACCATGGAAACTGGTATTAAGAAAAACTTTTTTTCAAGGAAGAAAACAGAATAGATCTGAGATGAATGAGTTTTTGAAAACTGACTGAAAGAGTCTTATTCATTTAGGAGGAAGATAAGAAAGATTGGCTGTTAAAACAAACAAACCAAAAAACGAAACCAAACAAAAAACTACTGAAATGAATCTTATCCCACTGTCAGCCTCTGAGATTCAGTCTTCAAATTCAAAATGTAGCAAATGGTGACCCTTGAATTACGCCACATCAATTCAGCTTAAATTAAGGATATGATATTTATACAAAGACCTTGGAATTTTCAAAGAAAGGTGATTCCTATGGTCTCATCCATGAAAATAAAAATTTCTAGCACAGTAGTCCAATCTCTTAATGTGTTTCTCAAATTCCTTAAGGGCAGGGACCACCTACCCAATGCTTCCATTTCTCCTCCTGTAACACCTAGTCCCTGCCCATGAGAGACATATACCTTTACTGGTCCAGCCAGATGGTTTAATTCTCTGATCCTCACCCTTATTTTTAACTTATAGGACTCTATTAAAAAAAAACAAACAGCTTGGTTCACCTACACAAAATAGGGTCAATGAATTTTAAAGAGTCTTTGAAAAGCTTTAATAAAACAATTTATAAAAAATGAAGCTGAGAAATAAAACTATGTGTCTCTACAGCTTTGGAGACTACCTGGGAGCTGCGCATGAGCACCTGCCCCAAGACTGAGGCGCTCACCTTTGCCTCCATCTCCTCACCGTCCCCTCGGGACCAGAGTCTTTGGTCCAGGATGGTGTTTGCGAACACAGACATCTACAGGGACCAGGCTGGACGAGCAGGCCGGTCAAAAAATGACTCTTCAGGACTTGGTCTGTTGGCTGCTGTTTTGCCATCTCTTGTCTAGGTAAAAGATCTCTTCTGTGAAGAAAGTGTCTACCTAACTTGGTGCATGTAGCTCCTTTGCCCTAGAATTGGAACCCCCTCTCCAGATACTTCTGCCTCTCTTTTGTGGGGCCAATTCTTACTCATCCTCTAAGACTCAGCTCAGACATTAAGAAGAAACTCTTGCAAGAGCATTTGCCTTCGCCCCCTTCCCCTGGGTGGTCTCCAGGTCTGTCATCAGGCCCTCACAGCACTTCTCAGTCCCTGTGCTCACATGAGCTGTTGACCTACCTGCCTGTCCCACGACACTGTATTTTTTAGTGCAGTGACTCTGTACTACTCGTATATATTCTCTGTACCTAAGAATGGTGCCCAAATGAACCTTTACAGATCATGCCAAAGAGAGAACACCACCCTGAGACTACCACTCACATAACACTGAACAGTAAGAATAGCATTTCATCAATGTCTGATCTTTTCACATCATCTTACTGGAAGAGAGAGGAATCCAAGTGAAGGGACGTTAGACTAAATGACCTTAAAGAAAGACCTAAGAAGTGTTTGCTCCTAAAACATATCTGGATATTTTCTGATTATAACAAAGGACACAGAAACTGATGAATCCCTCACCCCTAGGATTGCTGTCACAGCTCACAATGCTTCAAAATAGTCATAAATGCTTTCTTTTTTCTCATGATGATGAGAGAAAGAATTGTAACTTTCAGAAAATCTCAGCATTTCTCTTGTTTACTCATTGTAATGACCGCTCATGATGATATGTACAAAAACTTTCTGCTAACTTTTTGTTTTCATACCTGGCTCAGAAAAATGAATGATTTTATTTTAAGAACAAAGTTCTCTACATTAGCACCATTATTAATATTGAGGCCAAATTCTTTCTTCCTGCCACTGAAATCACTGGTTAACACTAAAAGAAAAAAAAAAGAAAAGAAAAAAAGAAATTTCTATACTTATAAAATGTTTATGTTCTGATTACATTAGCAATATATACACACCAAGAGACTAATCATAACAATTCTTAGAAACTCCACAAGGCTTTCGCCTGGCCGGGTACCTACCTACTGGACTAGTGTGCCTGGGTAATGAATAATATTCACAGCTTCCCTGCAGCCCACAAAATGTTTACACTTGCTTAAGTGCTTACTGGTAAAACCTTCAGTAAATTTGAAAAATGTCTCCTGTAAATCCCTATAATACTTAAGCTAAACCCGGTTCTTTAAGTTAATAATGCCAACTAAACAAGCCATTCATTTCATTTCTAAAACTCAATTTTCATCATTCATTTCAAAACCAGGTATTGGCTGACTCTGATTCCAAGTGTTTTAATTTATCCTCTGTAAATAACCTTTCGCTCTGTTCTTATCGTGCAATCTCTCCTGCTTACAGCCCACACCTAAGGCGTACAAGTTATGGATCACTCTCATCTGATTCATTAACTTGGAAAAACTAATGCTGACATGTATTATTTCCTTGTTAGCATCGTCAAGCTGGAAAACGGGTAATTCAAAGGAGACACTCTCAAAATACACGTCTTTCAAAATAACAAGGAGCAAGGCCCAGCCCAGGCCCCCTCTTCATTGTCCATTCTGTCCTTATTTCTATCTTTGACCTCTTGGAGAAATTCTTGTTTGTATCAATTTATTCATTTCATTCAATACATATTTATGGGCTGTCTTGTCCTGTCTGCTGAGCATTTTGTGCATCTGGCTAATTTTTTCACCCAGATTATAAACTTTGAGCATTATAAAAACAAAACTGACAATGTGGATACATTACAGTTGACCAATAAATTCTTGAGGAATCAAATAAAAGAAGGGAATTATTTAATTGTAAAATATTTAGATGAAATGTTAGACCTTAACATTCTTAAGAAAGATTAATTTTAATTAGGATAGACCAGGAAAAAAGGTATCACTTTAAAAAAATACATGTGTAAGATGCCTTAGAAATTTTACTCTGAAGGACCTCGAATTTGATAAAGAGGGTAGATTAAAGTTATCTGTATTTCTCTGTTCTCTGAAAACCTCAAGAACATAAAACAGAAAACACCAACGTTGACAGAACCAGGAAACATTCTCGCAGAAGAGCTGCCAAATACAGCGACGCCAGGGAGGGGAGAGAGAGAGGAAACACACCTCTGTACCTCTGAGGCAAAACGTAAGGCTCAGTAAATACTGAGCTGAAGACTCTCTTCCTCGGGCTTTGACCGTAACACACAGAAAGAATCAGACATAAAGTATGGATGCTGGGAATGTGGAGGTGGACTACAGCTAGAAAGTAACAAAGAAAAGTCAGAGCTGAGACTTCTGGCCAAGCGCACCGCACAGTCACGAGGAGGCTGCCCTGGAAGCAGCCGTAGGCGCTTTGCCCGCCATCCCCTCCTCTAACGCTGAACTGTCCCCACACCCTTGTCCCTTCCCCAGGGCACTGGACTAGGGGGGACCCGTCTGGCCCAAGCTTGGGCAATCAAATTTTCTCTCACAAAGCTTTGGAATTGGGACAGAAAACTCAGCTGGAAGACCTGAGCGGCTAAGGCTGAGGTTGCAGTTTCGACGAGGAGTCAATTTAAGTTAAAGAGAGGGCAGAACAGCCCGCACAGAGAGGGAAAACTGAAGCGGAAGCACAGAGAAGAGCAGAGGTGAACAGTGAGGCTGGGAGCGGAACTGTAACTGGTGTAGTGAGAGGGCCACTCTTTCCGAAGTCTGGCTATAAAAAGAAGAGAAGCAGAGTAACTTGATGGAGCAGGTGCTTTCATAGATGTCTGTCTGGGACAGAAGGACCACCTGCCCAAATATTAAGTCAGAAGAGAAGGTCCCAGTGGGGCGGCGGGGTCGGAAGAGGTGATGGAGAGCCCTTGGGGGGGAAGTCTGAGCTGGTCTGCAGGTCTTAGAGTGTGGAAGACCTAAGGAAGAAGAGGGATTCCAAATGCCCCTAACAACATCCGAAAACAGATGTGAGATTCCGGCAGCTACAACGTGCCGGGGCAAAATACTTGGTGGTATCCTCCTAAGAATAACTGAGATATATCTTAGTATATCCTAGGGGAAATATTGGGGAATTTACTTTTCATCACTCTTCTTCTGTCCCTCCCCTTAGCCACCCTAAAACCACTAAATCCACTTCATCCAATTAGGACGAGTGTTGCAAGTAGACATGGGGCTTCATTAAGTGGATGGAGTTCAAGGGCGCTGGGGGCCTGTGTGATACGTAAGGGGTGGAAGGAAGGGAGTTACTAGTGAGGACATAAAGATGGCAGACAAATACGAGGCTCACAGGTGTCAGAAACAAACTACCTTTTGACAAGTCCTACTTACCAACATGTGCGACCAGACAACCAGAAGCCATGAACCCCTAGGCTGTGATGCGGCTGTGCTTTCACTCGCCTGCTGGGAGCAGATGCAGTGGTCTGGCTCCAAGTTAACAGGGGTAAACTCTGGCGAGGAGCTGAGAGCAGAGGTTAAGGCAGCTCCATTATGACCCCTCTGCAGCACTTCCCTCCAGACTTCCTCAGATGCAGATGCAAGAGCTCTTTAGCCAAATGCACTGTGACTCCAGACTTTTCCGTATGCATCTGGGATGCTTGCTAAGTGATGTGAGTGTAGTGTACTCAAACTCATCAAGTGGCCCCCAAGCCATTAAAGACTCTGATAAATAATTCTATTATAAAGGCCCCAGGGCTGAAGTAAAAAGCAGAAAGCCATGGGGTCAAGTGTTTGCACAGGAATTACATTTGGTAAATAGAAGCTGCGAAAGGATGTTTCTATTAACCACCTGCAATTACTGTAAGGCCACAGTGTTCTCTGGAATGGACAATCAAAATAGCTAATAACTTCTTGTCCTTGGAAACTTTTAGGATGAATTTAAACATGTCATCTTAGTATAAAAATGTCTTTTCTTTCCATTAGTAAGGAAAACAGGAAGAGTAGTATTTTCCAAAACATGGTAAGATAATCATTTTTTTTTAAAACTATGAGTGATACCTTGGACATACAGAATCGGCATTTTCCTTTTTCTTTCCTCCTGTGTGTCTGCTCCCAGAGTAGAACTAAGCAGCCAAAGTGAATACTTAGCACACTCTCAAGGAAACACAGTTCTGCCTTGCACCAGTGCCAGATGTCACCAGAACAGCAGAACGGCTGTCTGGAGAGCTGACTATCGCTGGAAGGAACTGGCATTTTATATAGGCAGTCGAGAGATAATTAAAACTTAACTACTATCCTCTGTATGCTCCTTGGGAAAATGAAACAAATAATAATAATGTAATTTCATAGGCTTTATTCTTATTAAATGGCATTTTAGTTGTAAAGGTTTTCCCCTTTGATTCTCAAAAAGATTACAGAAAATTTATGTTGCCTAAAATGTAAAGTGTTTTTACCATAGCTGACTATTTAAAAAATAGTCAATTATCTTACTATTCCTTGTTTATTAAATGTATTCAATGTCACTTTCTCTATCATCTGAAATAACACAGATAAAAGGCAGCTCAGTGAAAAGCAGGCAAGCCGTACTAAGGCTGGTAATCAAAGCTGTATCAGGACCATATGCATTTCCACTGTCTTGAAACACAGTGGAGCTACAGTTTACTGAGTTTATTTAGGTCAGCCCTAAGGGTAAAACTATATTATACTCAAAATTATCCTTCAAAATCCCCCGAAGTCATCCATAAAGTACACGCAAGGGTAGTATGCACAATTCTGGAAAATAATGACTATGTTGAACAGATTTTGAGAATCACTGAGTTAAATTAAAGGGGGAACAAAAGAAAAGCCTACATTTAGATGGCTGGGCATTCAAACCATTCTGCCTTTAAGAAGACTCTCAGTAGAGAAGAGAAGGAGAATTCTAAGGGGTTCTGCTTCCCTGCAGGGTTTACCCCATTCGGTCTTCACACCGCGCGTCAGCAACCTGCCCGAACACTCATGTATTTTTGGTGGTGGCAGGTGTGAGGATTCGACACAGCAGTGGAGCTGCAACTTCTCTGGGATTACGTTCCAACGTCTCCCTTAGAGTGAAGTACGTGACACCTGTGGGAAGAGCTGCAGAATTTAACGAAGGGGGAGATCCATGTAGACCGTAGAAGATGGAAACATTTCAGAGAAGAGGTAGAGAGATATTCCTTAAAGAACAAACAAAAGTTGTGGAAGAGAGAAACAAGGAGAAGGCACACAGAAGGGAACAGCAACAAAGGCAGGGAGGGAGAGATGGGCAGGTAATTTGCGGGAGACCAGCGATCCGCAGAAACGAGGAGAAAAGAGTCCTGGAAAAGCAGATACAGCCCAACTGGACGTGGAGGCAGCGGTAGCCAGCCTCGACTCTGAACTGGACGATGGCAGAACTCCACCTCTCCTGAGACCACCCTGGTCCACGCTATCACGGACTCCCACCAGGACCTGTAACAAGTCTCTCTTCACTCCTGTCACTCTGTGTTCCATTTTCCCCAGGGCAGCTGAGGGGTTCTTTTAATCTAAATCTGATCACACCAGTCCCATCCTTACAACTCATTTCTGGCTTCCCACTGCACACAGAGCTCAAGCTACACTTCTTACCAGGATCTACTTTCGACTTTATCTCATGCCACCCTCTTTTAGAATTTATTTGTTCACTGGTTGATGTTCTGCCTTCCCTACTGGAACATAATGAGGGCAGGGACCAGGTCATGCTGGTCATATTCCAGCATTTCATTTAGCACAGAGCATAACATCCAGAGATGCTCAGGATAGGATTCTAAAAAAAGGAATGACAACAGCGATGACAGCACTATCCTTCACTGACTGCTTCCCAAGAACAGCCATTTCCTTGCAGGACCAACCCCCTGAGGTAGGGTGGATTTCCGCCTACTGACCTCATGTCTTGTCATGCCCTTGCTAAATTCACATATTTCTTCTAGTAGCTTTTCCGTAGATTTGTTTGAACTTTCCTTGTAAACAATCATATTTCTGTGAATAGTTTTATTTCTTCCTTTCCAACATATATATGCCTTTTATTTCTTTCTTGCCTTATTATACTAGTTAGGAGCTCCAGAGCAACACGGACCACAGTCCAGTTCCTACAGAACAGCTCTCCCAATATGTCCTGGTCTGTACATTTTCCTTAACCTCCTTTCCAGCTTCATTTCCTTACTATTCTCCTGTAAAAATCCTTTATGTCTAGCCAGATTATCTGTTTTTATGCTTAAACTCATAGTCTGCATTCCCATCTTTGCACCTTTGCTCACCATGTTCATCTTGCCTGGCATGGTCTTTGCTTCACTCTCCACCTACCCAAAGTCTATTCATCTGTCAAGGTCTACAACCCATCTCTCTAATCTGAATGCTCACTCTCTCCTCCCTTCTCTCCATTCCCAGCAGAATGGCCTTCTCATTGCCTTGACAGCATATGCCCTGCATTCCTGCCTTGATCTTTACTTCTGTATTTCTCCCACAAAGTGAAGTCATTTCTGCTTCTCTATCATCCATCTGTCTATCCATCCGTCCATCCATCCAACTGCCCATTCATCCATCATTAAGCATCAGGTATCTGTCAGATACAGTAGCTAGGCATGCAAGCTCCATCATGGCAGGAATTTTTATCTTTTGTTCACTGCTGTATCATAGCATTAAAATTGGTGCTAACACATATCAGGCATTTATAAAGTGTGTGTTACATAAATAATCTTAGGCACTGGAGACAAACAGGTAAACGACTCAATCTGTGTCTTGTAAGAACTCACAATAGAACAGAGAAAGAATTTTTAGCATGGCTTACAGGTGCCTGACTTGGAAACATAAATTAAGGTACACAAGGAAAAAGACAGATTTGGTAAAGAAAATGAATTGAGGTATACACACACAAACACACACACACACACACACACACACACACAGAATTTGAGATATCTGCAGGAGCATCATTCCAGTAGGGATTTTCAAAGGAACTCGGCTAAGAAGAGTGATGTGGGCTGAAGGTATAGACAGGGTGGAGCATACATGCAGGGAAAGAAGGAGGTTAAAGGCTACCAACTATGGAGCAGAGGAGGAAGGAACAGAAAGGAACAGCCAGAGTGGCATATTTCTTGCTCATCCTTTGGTTCTTGGCTTCAAGACTTCTTTCCCTGTGATAAGTCATCCTTGACTTCCTCAGTTTTGGTTAGATAATCTTTGTCTCCCAAATCAAGTGGGGCCTGTCCCTGTTACAGTATTTAGCACATTACACATAAGATGCTCATCTGGTTGTTATACTGCAAGAGACAGAAGTGTGTCTTGGTCATCCCGGGCCCAGCATAGTGCCTGACTTGTAGATGCATTAAAAAAAAACATTTGTTGAGTGAACTATACCTCTGAGAGCACTTAGTGTCCTTTTTATGCGTGTGTGTGGCCATCTCCTCAATGTGATTCAAAGAGAACGAAGACCGTATCATTGACCTCCTTGCAACCCTAGCAACCAGCATGCTTCTCTACACAGACAACATTCCCCACGGAAGTGTTCTGAAGATGACAGTATGAAGGAAGGATTCAATAACCTGCCACTGTCTACTTTCCACTGAGTAGTTTTTGCCCACCAACTTCATCATGATGACGGAAACACACAATTTTCACTCTCTGGGTTCTGTTATTCACCAAGTGTTCTTGCTTCCTTCTCCTCATCCTTTGGTAGTAGCCTGAATTTCTTTTTTTGTATTATTATCTAGTAAGTATTGAAATATTTACGTTTTAAAGCAAATTTTGAAAACAGATGGAAGTTCTGTGAACTCTACATTTCTCTACAGTTTTAAATCTCTTCTCTAATAATGAACTTTTATTTACATGATTTTATGGACCTTATTATGATCTCCACAACGATGTTATGAGATGAACAGGCTAGGAATTATAACTCCATTTTACACATGAGGATGTGGTAGGAGGGAAAGATTAATTAAATGACCTGCCATGGTTAGAGTCAGTCAGGTAACAGTTTCAACAGACCATCATTCCCATATGAAGAATATCTGGAATATGTGAAGGCTGAATGTTTTCTATTATGGAAAATGTTTTAAAATTGCTAAATAACTGTGCAGTCACCAAGTCAAAACTGGATTATGCTGAATCTGACTTTTTAGTAAGAAGGTAAACTACTCTGATATTTACCTTCATTACATGATTTTGAGTTTGGAGGTTCAATTCATAAAGTGGAAGTGGACGTGTGTGAAGAGGGAAAACCCAAGTGGCACCCCACTGTATAACGATCCACTTGCTTGGGATCTAACACATTCTCACAAGACCTAATGCAGTCTCATGAGAGCGAGAACTCACTCACTGCCTTGAGAACAGCACCAAGACATTCGTGAAGAGTCTGTCCTGTAACCCAAACACCTCCCAACACCACCACACTGGGGATCAAATTTCAACATGAGCTTTGATGGGAATAAACAAATCATAACTGAACCATAGCACTCACTCTTCAGTGTAAATTCCTGACATGTGACACATGAACTTTAAGGTGTGTTCTCTACCAGAGAATAAAAGGGAGCGCTAAGCCCAACTCCCTCCTCACAACAATCATTTATAGCCATGACATTTTTGCCAGAAATACCAAAACAAGTTAGTGTATTTTACTTATCTTTTACAAATTATAAGACAATTTAAGATATTGGGTGCTATTTTTAAAAAGCTATTTAAAGGGGGTCTGTGGTACCATGCACAGGCAAGGCTCAGAGATACTGCGGGTTAAGTTCCATACCACTGCAATAAAGCAAGCCACATGAATTTTTTGGTTTCTCAGTGCATATAAAAGTTATGTTTATGCTATTTTGTATTCTCTTAAGTGTACAACAGCATAATGCTTAAAAAATCCAATGTACATACTTTACTTAAAAAGTAACTTTATTGCTACAAAATGCTAATGATCACCTGAGCCTTCACTGAGTGCTGCTGGCGGTTGATGGCAGCTGACTGATCCGGGCAGTGGTTGCTGAAGGCTGGGGCAGCTGCAGCAGTTTCTCAAACTGAGACAACAATGGAGTTTGCCCCACTGATTGACTCTTCCATTCATGAAATATTTTCCTGTAGCACACCATGCTGTTCAATAGCATTTTATCCTCAGGAAAACTTCTTTCAAAATTGGAGTCAATCCTCTCAAACCCTGCTGCTGCTTTATCAACTAAGTTTATGAAATATTCTAAATCCTTTGTTATCATTTCAACAATGTTCACAGCATCTTCACCAGGAGGATAGTCCATTTCAAGAAACCATTTTCTTTGCTCATTCATAAGAAACAACTCCTCATCCATTTAAGTTTTATCACGAGATTGCAGCAATTCAGCCGCATCTTCAGATCTGCTTCTAATTCTAGTTCTCTTGCTATGTCCACTGCATCTGGAGTTACTTTCTCCATTGAAGTGTTGAACCCCTCAAAGTCATCCAGGAGGGTCGGAATCAACTTCTTTCAAACTCCTGTTAATCTTGATATTTTGATCTCCGCCAATGAATTGAATGTTCTCAATGGCATCTAGAATGGTGAAATCTCTACAAAAAGTTTTTGGGTTACTTTTCTCAGATCCATAAGAGGAATCCCTATCTATGGCAGCTGTAGCCTTATAAAATGTATTTTTTAAATAATAAGACTTGAAAGTCAAGATTACTCCTTGATCCATGTGCTGCAGAATGGATGTTATGTTAGCAAGCATGAAAACACCACTAATCTCCTCATAGGTCTCCATCAGAGTTCTTAGGTGACCAGGTACACTGTCAATGAGCAGTAGTATTTTGGACCTTTTTTTCTGAATAGTAGGTCTCAACAGTAGACTTAAAATACTCAGTAAACCATGCTATAAACAGATGTGCTGTCACCCAGGCTTTGTTTTTTCATTTATAGAGCACGGGCAGAGTAGATTTAGAATAATTCTTAAGGGCCCCAGGATTTTTGGAATAGTAAATGAGCATTGGCTTCAACTTAAAGTCACCAGCTGTATTAGCCCCTAACAAGAGAGTCAGGCTATCCTTTGAAGCTTTGAAGCCAGGCATTGACTATTCCTTAGTCATGAAAGTCTTAGAGGCATCTTCTTCTAACAGAAGGCTGTTTCATCTATATTGAGAATCTGTTGTTTAATGTAGCCACTTTCATCAGTGATCTTAGTTAGAGCTTCTGGATAACTTGTTGCAGCTTCTACATCAGCACTTGCTGCTTCACCTATACTTTTATGTTAATAGAAAAGGCTTCTTTCCTTAAACCTCATGAACCAACCTCTGCTATCTTCACACTTTTCTTTTGCAGCTTCCTCACCTCTCTCAGCCTTCACAGAATTGAAGAGTGTTATTTAGGGCCTTTCTCTAGATTAGGCCTTGGCTTAAGGGAATATTGTGGTTGGTTTGATCTTCTATCCTGACCACTAAAACTTTCTCCCTATCAGCAATAAGACTGTTTTGCTTTCTTATCATTCATGTGCTCACTGAAGTAGCACTTTTTAATTTCCTTCAAGAACCTTTCCTTTGCATTCCCAACTTGGCTAACTGGTGCAAGAGGCCTAGTTTTTGGCCTGTCTCAGCTTTCAACATGTCTTCCTCACTAAGCTTAATCATTTCTAGCTTTTGATTTAAAGTGAGAGGTGTGAGACTCCTTTCACTTGAACACTTAGAGGACATTGTAGGTTTATTAATTGGCCTAATTTTAACATTGTTTTGTCTTAGGGAACAGGGAGGCCTAAGGAGAGGGAAAGAGACAGAACAGCAGGATATTCACAAAATAATTTAGATACACTATACTTTTTATTTATACGTTTTTTTCTCTTTTAGACAAGATAAACAGTGGGAATTTGCATGAAATAGCCTTAAAAATAAGGAAATTCTAAGAGCATCATAATCATCACCATCCATTCCCTTTATATAGGGTGGCACAGAGTTATCACCCAAACTGGAGGTTGTCGAAAGTGAGAGAGGACACTATCAGTAATTCTGCTGGGAGAATAGGTGTAAACCAAAACTTCCCTGGGCAAAGCCACAAGACGTTCGGCCCAATTTACAATCATACCATGTGGCTGAACACTTTCCCTGCACAATCTCTTTGAACCTAGCCATCACCTGATACACACACAACACTGACACCTTCTCTCCTTTCTTTCACTGACTTGGTTTAATTCCTAGATCTAGCTGAATAGCTAGAGATGCATCCTTGGGCTACAATGTCTGCCCAAGAGCTTTCACCAAGGGATGCCTCAGAAACCTGTTTGATCCATTCGTTTTCCTCTACAGAAGTCGCTGAGGGCATTCTTCTAACATCATCACTAAGTATCCCTTTTTATTTTTTAAAAACTAAGGGGCAGAAGTTTGGTCTTCCTAGAGTGGTGTTTTTTTCTTATGGACAAAGAGACTTTTAGAGACAGTTACGTGCAGCTGTTAGGAACTCAGGCAAATTTTGGTTCTGACACTTATTTATAACACTTAGAGCCTCAGTTTCCTCATCTAAATATTGGGAAAAATTTAATGGTATATACTTCATGGTGCTAACATGAGAATTAAATATAAATAATGCACTAATGCTTATTATTATGATGAAACTGTGGTTTCACCAGAAAATGTAGGATGAAATTTACAGTTTTACCTTATTAACTATGAATTTGATAAGCTTTTCTTATTATCTTACCATTTATCCCGTATTCTATTTTCCATAACACTTTCATTTCTCTATTTTGCTAAACAGTCTTATGATACCTCTAATCCTTTTAATAATAAAGAATACATTAAACAAGCAAAAAAAAAAATCTTACACTCTCTTGCTGTCTGCTCTGTAGGGTGTTAGTGCACACCCCTCCCTGCCATGTTTTTCTGGAAGAGAGAACTAAAGCACAGAGGATGGCAGCCAGGTGCGCATGTAACTGCACCCACAGAGCCCCATAGCAGAGGGCTGCCTTAGGGAATTTCCCCAGGTCCTCAAAAATATCACACAAGTAGTCCAGGCATATATGTCTTTCCTTAAGTATGACTACATTACTTTAACTCTTTAGAAGTAAATCTTATTCACTTAAATACAAATTTAAAACAAAAACCTGTGATCAGTTTAAAAAGTTAACACAATATGTTTTTTTCCATGTTTATAGTATGTGTTTACACTGGAAAAGAACCGGTCTATCTACAAGGCTGAAATAGCTGTCATCAACAAAAGACTTTCGAAGGGTTTTTTTCCCAGACTTTCTATACTGCTGCCCATCGACAATGACAGGGACCCACACTTTGCAGGCCAAACTGTAAATTAAGCCTATGAAGCTGTACAGATTCAACAAGGCATATATCATTCCAGATCAAATGGGGTAGTAAGTATGAAGAAGAAAATTTCAAAATAAGCTGGCTGAGCTTTGTACTTAAATGGCCAACAGCCGTCATGAACATGAAAACTGTCAAAGCTAAGAAATAAATGTTAAGGGATTATCCATAAGACTTTCTACTATACCCCTACAGCCACCCACTCATAAAATGTCTATGTAGTAGGTAATATTTTACTAAATTACGAAGATACTAATTGGCAAGATATGAAGTCTTCAGTTTTAAAACCATGCTTCTCAGTATGAGAAGATTTCTAACTTAGACTCTTAACAGTTCCTTGGATCTATTTAATAAAATACATCCTGGCTATAAAAATAAGTTTGTGTCTCTGTCTTTCAGGCCTACAATTTGCCCTCTAAAATAGCAATTCAGATTTCTTCTCACAAATGAGATTCTGCCTGGGCCTTCTTGCAAACAAAAGTTTTTAAAGAAGACTAATAGTCGTACTACAACCTTTTTCCTTTAAAAGAGAGGCAGTCATAATCCTGAAAGACACAGCTGTGAACACCATAATCCTGAATGCTGAAATCCCAAAAATATAATTCTGGAAAATATAATTGTGAAAATTATTTACAAGATATTTATTTACATTTTTAAAAGGGAATTTATTTCACAAACTCATTAAAAACACAATAGAATACTTCACTTTATTGTGTCACTGACACAATAAAATAGGCAGTAACAACACACATATTTTTGTAAGCATAAACACCCAAGCATAGTAACGACAGTTGCACGGGTATAAGAGTTATGAGCAGACAGACCGTATTCATGAAGAAATAGGTAAAGAAGGGAAACATATAAACGCGTATCACCATGCTTGTGCATTATGTGCATCCCCCTGTATATTAACTGTGGTCATGTGAAACACTGTGACAAACAACAGAAGTCTTTTCATGAGATCAGTCAAAACCTGCAATGGGTGACCACCACATATGCAGTCACCTAAAGAGCTGAAATCTCAAAAAATTTTATCTTTTACAAATGCAGATGTACAAAAAGGATATCTCTTCAATTACTGAGGATGTGTCAATGCTTTTATATGCATGCATAATGCTCACACAAGGTCAACATTGTGACAATGCACTTTCATGGAGTCAAATTTGCAAAAACTAAACAAAATTAGAACTCTCTGAAAGTCTCTATACAATTTATACCTCTGGTATTGGAAATGATGGGAGGATGAAACACACTGCATAGGAAGTTGTAAAAAATAATGCTGACAATTTAAAATGAAAAAAAAAACAAACCTAAAAAAAGAAAAAGTAAACAAACAAAAAACGAAATTTGATATATGAAAAAGTATATTACAGGGATAGATTATGGGCAATTGCATGGAGGAATCCATGAGAGTTGGCCAACTTTCACAGTCATTAACTATATTTTGAAGTCCTTCATTACGATTAATAGCTGTTTTCTCTTTCTTTTAGGGCATGGCTCTCCTTGGAAAATACATTCACATTCATTTTCTACACGGCACTGCTCTTTTTGAAATTATTCTGTGATCTGACACGCACTGATATGAGCATTCCCTAGTAAATTCTTCTATCTTCTGTGCCATGCTTCCATGTTATTTTGGGTATGCAGATATCCACTGCGCATGCACTCATATACAGACCACAGATTTAGTGTAAACATTACCGGTGACAGAACAACAGCACCATTGCCTAAGTGTCTTCTTATCTTACTATGAACATAATTATCTTCCATCCAGTTAGTAACTTCATTGGCTTCTTCAGTCAAATGAGATTTTAATTCATTAAATGCTCCTGGGATGTCATCAGCTAGAAGGAATGTCAATGCAGGCAAATGATGTATCTTTAAATTGAAGTTTTTGTTGCTGCCATATTGCATGGCCACTCTATGCATCTGAATTTACGCCAAATGCACTGGGCTGAATGGTCAAAACAAACTTTATTGGTAACCCCTTGAAATCACTTTTAGAAGCCCTGATCGCACCTAATTCCAAATCTGTCATTATGGTTTGGGGACTCAATTTAAATCCATTTTCTTCTACAAAGTCCACAAAATTTTCAAATACGCATTTACAAAATGCTTTACTTTTTCCAGTTGTATGCTCGTTAATATATTAACAAGCAGACAAGTTCTAGAATTTCTGGATCCAACAGGAACATGAAATGTACATAGTTGATAAAAAATAATGGGGACAGTTTTGAAAGTGCCATCAATTAGCTAAAGTGAAGCATGTGCTGGTTTTTCTATGTTAGATTAGTGGTAAATGTAAGGAGTCTGCCTTCTTCAAAAATCGAATCCCTAATCAAGAATAGTTCACTGTCTAATGTGTTTTGTAACACTGAAGAAACTTCAATATCAGCAAGTATTTTTGATTCTGAAGGTCGCTGAGGTTCTTGAGTCCTTTTTATTCTCTGACAAAGGGGGTTTTTTGAAGGCAAGCATTACAGGTGAAGGGGCAGAAGTACAAAATTGAATAATTTGTCAGGGAAGATTTCTTGTATTTTTTGCCTGCATTTTGACTTCTTATATGATCTTCGGAACACTTGTTGCACTTGCGATTGGAGAACAGTTATGATTTATAAATTTTCTAAGTATATGCTGCCCATCTGAAAGTCTGGTTGTTGCTTGCCTATCACAATTAACCAATTTTCTGCTTTTGAAGCACCAATAATAATTAGCTTTTAAACTTTTATCTTTCACCATTAAATAGCCTTATATACTTAACTTACCACAGCCTTTTTGTGAGGGAACAATTTGACAGGTGTCTTCCATTGTGTTGTAAGAAATACAGTAAAAGGGAATGAAATTTGGCATCCCCAATACAAAAATCTGTATTAGTCAGGGTTCGACAGAGAGCCAGAGCCAACAGGATACGTATATAGATACATGTGAGGCGATTTATTAGGGAAATTGGCCCAGACAATTATGGTGGCTGAGAAGTCCCACAACAGACTGTCTGTAAGCTGGAGACCCTGGGATGTGGGTAGGGTGGCTCACCGAAAGCCTCAGGGCCAGGGGTCTACTGGTTTAAATCTTGGACTCCAAACAAAGGCCAGCAAGCCTGAAGTTCTGATGACCAGAGCAGCAGAAGAAAAGTGTGTCCCAGCACTCAGAGAGAGACCAATTTCCCTTCTGCATTTGTCTTCTCTAGGCCCCCAGCCAACTGGAAAGTGACCACCAACAAGGGCAGATCCTCCCCATCTAATTCATACAGACTCACACATTAATATCCTCTGGAAACACCCTCACAGACACATCCAAAATATTAACAATATTTTACCCGGCCGGGCACGGTGGCTCACGCCTGTAATCCTAGCACTCTGGGAGGCCGAGGCAGGAGGATTGCTTGAGCTCAGGAGTTCGAGACCAGCCTGAGTAAGAGTGAGACCCTATCTCTACTATAAATAGAAGGAAATTAGCCAAACAACTAAAAATAGAAAAAATTAGCTGGGCATGGTGGCACATGCCTGTAGACCCAGCTACCCAGGAGGCTGAGGCAGGAGGATCACTTGAGCCCAGGAGTTTGAGGTTGCTGTAAGCTAGGCTGACGCCATGGCACTCTAGCCTAGACAAGAGAGTGAGACTCTGTCTCAAAAAAAAATAATAATACTTTACCAGGTTTCTAGGTATTTCTCAATCCAACCAAGTACTTAAAATTAAGTCCACAAGTCAACCTCTTGTCAACTTGGCACTCATATTCATCTCCTTAAACCATAATTAATTTCCAAATAAAGACAATAATAAAGTAATAGCTCTGCCTAACATGGTACAACTGCACTGTGATGATGATTTTTGGGATTTTAGACTTTACGGATTTAGACTTTAGGGATTTTGGCCTTTTCAGATCTCAACATTCAGGACTGTGGAGTTTGGGATTGTGTTTTTCAGGATTATGATCCAAATCCCCTTTTTTAAAGGAGGGCACTGCTAATTACAACCATTAAGGCCACGATGCTCCCTCCTGGATGTACTGATAGACTCTGCTTTAACCACACTGGACAAAGTGAGGTGGGCTACCAGTAAAATGATGGGCCTTTATCTGATTACCATCATATGCCTCGTGACTGCTTGTTGCGCCTGTTCCCACATTTCCCCTGCTGCTAAAAGACAGTACGATTTCACTGGGAAAAAACAACTGGACAGAAATTCCAAATCGTTAAGAACTTACTTGTGATTTGACCAGTGGCAAGAGCAGCTTTTAGCTTTTGAGATGGTTTACAGAGTTTGCATTCTCCCCTCTAAAACAACTTTACTCAAATAAAAGCACTTCTGACAGTTTCTAAATCTAAAACATAACACATAACTTTGTATATACTTCACAAAATGAAATAAAACATCAGTAGGTACGAGGTTTCTGTTCTTATATATTTTCATCTGGTTCTATTGCTCTTTTTAATAGAATGGTATTTTAAATTCATTATGAATGGAATGGCTAAAAGCAGCTAATATTAAAAATCATTTTTACACAGACTTATCTGACTATATCTACATTTGTTTCCTTTGCTGTTTTACTTAGTATGTGATCCACCAGTCTTAGCCCCCAAAATTTTATGCTCCACAACGGCACTGCCTGGAAACACGAAGAGAGGATGCACTGACTGCGAACAGACAGCATAACCGTTCGGCCCTTTTTATTCTTCTAGGCGTGGTATATATCAGAAACAAGAAAATATTTTCAAATGCCAATTTAGAGGTCTCCAGGAAGTAAAATGTTTAATTATTAATCATTAGTGATATTAAAATATTTATATGCCTTTTAGTTCTACTTAACTGAATTTGGTGGCAAGGAGAGTAATGGAGGCGGTACTTCACCTGGCCTGAAACAGCATTATCAGCTCATCTGAAAAAGTAAGGTCTCAGACACACCCTTCTTCTGAGACCCTATATGGATTTGTTTGAAAATCATTTGTGTTAATGGAATGTTTTTATCTTCCGCTACCACAAGTGAACAAAGTCTATGTCTCAAATTTGAATTTAATTAAAAAATCACATAAGTTACTTCCACAAAAAACCTGAGCAAATCTTAATCCATCTTAAGTACTGTGAAATACATCTTGCTCAGAGGGGCAAAGTATTATGTAACCATGCCAACCTGTCCCTTTGTGGGTGTGTCATTTTCACTTTACAGTTCAAGGCAAAAGGCTAGGAAATGATTCAAGATGGACAAGCAAATGTATGTTCTATAATGGGGAAGAGAATTATACTCATGATTTTACCTGATCTGTCCACGAACCAGAGGTCTATTCTTTGTCCTATTCATGTTTGAGTCAAATGGCACCTCAAAAAACTGTAAAGAGAATGAAAAAAGACAGAAAATATTTAATACAATATGAACTGATTCTCTTCTGCTTTAGCACTGAAAGTTTTTCACAGTAAACTGTTTTAATTTTGATATCTTTATTAAAAAGATTTGCTCTGTAAAATTTGGAATCAGTCAAAAGGTCACACTCAAGGATCCAGAAGGGCACACGTGGCCCCAAGGCCGCAGGTCCCCCACACCTCACCCAACAATGAAGTATAGTTTTAGTTGTTTTACTTGTTCAAAGACAAAGTCCAGGGTATTATCAAAACTCATTTTCCAAAGCCTTGAATAACTTAAATTCTTAAATTTGTTATCAATGTCTCTTACTTGTCACCTTTTTTGGTATAAAAGTGTGCTCAAAAATGGAAGATGCTGGTACTTTAAGTCGGGAGTCTGCCAACCTCCTCATCTGCTGGCAAATTAATAAACTGCTCTTTTCTTTTCCTCAAAAAAAAAAAAAAGGGTGTGCTGATTGGGTTATTATTTGAGAATATCTTTGACTAAATGATCTTGAAGTAAATCAGCAGATGAAACAATAATTCAGTGGAAAGTCTAAGTCAGCATTTCCCCAACTATGTTTCCTAATAGTGCCTGGAGTTGCTTTCAGAAACAATGACTCGATGACCAAATCATATTAGACAATAAAGGGTCTGAGAACTCCCAAAGTGAAGGAATCTAATTAACTTTGCTTAGTCAGTGTTTCCCAAACTTACGAAACCATGAAACTGATTTTCAAGAAAAACATGATTAACAGATTTCAGAAATGTCTGATCTGAGTATACTCAAGTGATAGGGATCATTTCTCACTCTTGTTTGTATGATTAGCTCTTTGTACAGTGTGTAGGTATTCTATAAATGTTAGAAAAAATAAATACTAATGCTAAAAAAAAGACAAATAAGTTACACTTTATTTTATTGTACTTTTTCAAATCATGTAGTATGATCTACTAATAAGTAAATGTTAAAAATGAAAGAAAATTTTATCCTGAACTATTTGAGAAATTTAGAATTTATCCTTGTAGGTTAAGACATGTGAAAAGTTGTATTCCCCCTAATTTTCTAAAAAAAACCCCAAAACATACAAACAAAAACGTATTTCCTTTCCTCTTACCCTATGCTACAAGACTGTCTTTACTTTGAATTTTTTTCTTTTTTTTAACAATGTCTTACTATTCCTAAACACAATGACATCTTCCAATAGTTTTGCTTTTTTGTTTCTCTCATTTCTTTCAGGTGACTGTAGCCACTTCACTCACAATATTCCTTGTAGTGATCCAAAGTGAGAATTCCTTGTCACTTATACTAAGTATCTCATAGCCCTCCTCCCTCACACCTGGCTCTAATGACGGCCAGTTACAGTTCATTTTCCCAATGGTCAGGTATCTCTGATCCCCAGAGCTTTAAAACAAAACCACACACCATTTAATGATAGTTATCTCCAAAATATTAAGAGAGCATACATTATGTATAAGAATAACAGTCATTCTTCTCCGATGGCTAACCCACAATGCATTTTACATGCATTGTAAAAGGAGGTGCATGCCCAGGCTCAGTTTTCAGAGCTTCCTGGGTACGACTGCAGGCCAATGATTTGGCTGCAATCAGGGTAAGAAAGCCAACGTCAGGATACCTGCATTGCCTCGCTTGTTCTACCAGAGGCCATGGCTGCATGAGAAGACCCCGGATTAGGAGACGGCAGTGCTCATTCTGCAGGTGGCTTTTCTGAATTGGTTTCTGTTGCAAGCAGCTGTGGCAGCTGCTGTTTTTATCAATTGCAGAGTATTCCATCTGATGAATATACCATAAACGCAATCTCATACAGATGAACATACAGGTTGTTTTTCATTATTCTATATTACAAACATCCCTAAACATGAATCTGCATATGTATGCAATTATTCCTGTAGGATAAATCCCTAGAATATGCCCCTTCTTTTAAAATTACAGTCCTCCCTTGACTTGATACGCAACCTAATAGGGGTTCTAATTCTACATTCTCCCAATATTCCTGTTTAGGGTCACTATTCAGTCAATACAATTTCCTTAGCACCTTCTACGGGCCATACAAGGGGATATAAAAAGTCAATTAGATTCAATATGTGCTTTCAAGAAATTCATGTACTAGGTAGGCGTTGGCAAACTACAGCTCATGGCCAAATTCAGTCTGTATCTGTTTTTATAAGGCCCACAAGCCAATAATGTTTTCAACTTTTTTTTAATGACTGGAAAAATAAGTTAAAAGAAGAATATTTGTGCCATGTGAAAATTATATGAAAGTCAGATTTCAGTGTCCATACACAAAGTTTTATTGGAATTCAGCTACACTCATTTGTCTAAGTATTGCCATGGTTGTTTTGCATAATAGTAGAGGTGGGTAGCTGCAACAGAGATCGCCTGACCCACAAAGTCTAAAATATTTACTGTCTGGCTCTTTACAGAAAAAGTTTGCCAATGCCTAATCCACTAGAAAGACTGAGATCCAAGAACCTGGTTAATTACAATAACAAGTACAGTACAAAGATGTGCAGAGGATTACAGGAGCCCAGAGAACGGGCTCTGAACCCCGCTGGGGAGGAAGGAAAGGGCAGGAAAAATTTCCTTTGAATACTCTTAAACTGAGGCTTAAAGACTCAGCAGGGTTAGATGGTTACGGGGATAGGGCAGGATGGAAAAGCACCCAGACACAAGAGAAAGCACAAAGTAGGCACAGGAGGAGAAATCTGATGATGTGCTTGAGTAACTAGAAGTTCGGCACAGGAAGAGGTTAAGAGCTGAGGCTTCATAGTTAGAGAGATCAGGGTTAAATTTCAGCTTTACCGCTTACTAGTGGTTGTTTAACTTGTGTAAACCTAGTTTCCTCATCTGTAAAATGAAAACAACAATATAACTGGCAAGGGTGATGTAAGCATTAAGATAATGTATACAGAGCTTGGCATACAGAAGGTGCAGTAATGATTAATTTAATTGCTATTACTATTGCTGTATAGCCGACGATGACACTCCGGAGGCAGGCAAGGAACCAGATCACGGAGAGCCTCGTGTGCCGTGCTAATGAGCCATGACTCTATCACGTAGGGGATGTGTTTTGGGTTGATGCCTATGACTGCCACTTGAAAGCAGACTGTAATGGCCCGGGCGAGAGATGATGAGGGCCTGAACAAGGGCTGTGACAGTGGAGATGAAGAGGAACTAACATCTTCCTTTGTCTCTAACACAACGGGCCCTGCCCAAAGTAACTCTCTATATTCAGTCTCCTATCTTTAAATAAAACCATTGTGTGCAACCCTGACTTTCTCTCGGGCTTCACTTTTGTCATGTCACTTGATTACTTCTTCTTTCCATTTGTATGTTTTAACATAATCACAAACTCACTGTGTCTCAAAATGAACAACATGTTTCCATGAAAATCAGTTACCTCTCCAGAGTTCTTGATTTTTTTATTAAACATACAAGTTCTCTATAACCCATGTCAAAATCTTTAGGACTGGCTGTGATTTCTCCCATTCATTAGCCAACTATATTCAATTTATCACCAACTCCTAATAATTTGGACTTTATAATATCTCTCAAATCTATGCTTCCTGGTTCACTTTGTTACCACTACTATGGAATCGCAATCAGACTACTTTAAACAGCTTGCTCAATTTTTTTTCTTTTTTTTAATGTCTTTTATTTTTATTTATTTTATTTGAAACAGGGTCTCACTGTTACCCAGACTGGAGTGTAGTGGCACAATCATATTAATAGTTCACTGCAGCCTCCAATTCCAGGGATCAAATGATCCTCCCATCTTAGCCTCCCAAGTAGCTAGGACTATAAGCATGTGCTACCATGCCTGACTAATTTTTTAATTTTTTTTTGTAGAAACAGGGTCTTGCTTTGTTGTCCAGGCTGGTCTTGAACACCTAGCCTCAAGTGCTCCTCCCACCTTGGCTCCTCAAAGTGCCGGGATTCAAAAATATTTAATGGACTCCTTGCTGCTCACTTCTTCCCAATGGATTCTGAAAGCCCAAATTCTTTAAAAGTTATATTGTTAGAAGGCCATTCCTAATCTAGCCCCACCTATTTCTAACCTTCTCACTTATTTTATTTCTATCCCCTGGTCACACTCCTCACCATCTTATAAATAGCAAACTGCCTGTGGGGGTTGGCGACTTAGTCAACTCTGAGGTTAGAGGAAATATCTAGTGTCTGGAGCCTTAGTTCCCTCCGCTGTAAATGAGAATAATTTCTCTAACTATCAAAGTTGCTCTGAGGGTTTAAAAGGACAGTGTAAAACTTCTGTTCATATCTTTTGCCCACTTTTAAGGGGGTTGTTTGTTGTGACATGAACAGAAGTTCTTCAAAGGAAGACAAACATATGAGCAAATACTCAACATCACTAATCATCAGGGAAATGCAAATCAAAACCAGTGAGATACCACTTTACCTCTGTCAGAATGGCCATTATTAAAAAGTCAGAAAACAACAGATGCTGGCATGGATGCAGAGAGAAAGGAATTAGTACAATCTCTATGGAAACAGTATGGAGATTTCTCAAAGAAATAAATGTAGACTTAACATCCGACCCAGCAATCCCACTACTGGGTATCTACCCAAAGGAAAAGACGTCATTTTATCAAAAAGATACTTGCACTCAAAGGTTTTAACAGCACAATTCACAATTATAAAGATGAAGAATCAACCTAAGTGCCCATCAATCCAATACCATGGAGTACTACTCAGCCATAAAAAGGAATGAAATAATCTCTTTTGCAGCAACTTGGATGGAACTGGAGACCATTATCTAAGTGAAGTATTTCAGGAATGGAAAAACAAACACCACATGTACTCACTAATTGGAAGCTAAATGACGGGCGCACACATGCACAAAGACATGCAAGGGACACCGGAAACCAAGAAAGAGGCAGGGAAGGGGCGCAGGGGGACGAGGGGGAGGAGAGTGGTAGGCAAAAGCTTACCAGTCAGGTACAATGAGCACTATGCTGGTGACAGGCACACTAAAGGCCCCAACTTAATCATTATTCAAGTATCTATGTAACAAAAACATTTGTACCCCCTTAATATTTTAAAATAAAAAAAATTCTAAAAAGACAGCGTGAATGATGCATTGTAGCACATCAGGTAAAGAGATTCCACTCATTTTTCACCTATGTTTGCACCCATTGATTAGAATGACATTCCCTGCATCTTCACCTGACAAATTCCACCCATCCTTTAAGATTAAATTCAAATTCAACTACCCAAACTGAAGCCTAAACCTCTGACTTAATGTGATCCCTCTCTCCTTTCAATCCCCGTGGCTCTTGTCTGAATTACTTCGAGGCGTATGGTTTCACCTTATGTGAATTCAAAATAATACAAATAAAAAAAAATCAAGAATTATGTAATTTAAAAGGTATCAGATTAAGTGAATAAATCTGTTTATGATTTCACAACATAGCAGTGTCACTCTAGTTGTTAAACAAAATATAGATTATCCATTGCTAGGCTCAACATTTTTCTTAATACAACTTTAAAGTATACAGCTTGGTACGTTTTGACACGTAAATACTCATGAAACTCCCACTACAATCAAGATATTGAACATATCCATCACCCCCAAAAGTTTTGTCATGCCTCACTGTGGTCTCCTCTTCCACCCCACCCACCCACTTCTTGTCTCAGGTAGCCAGTGAACTGCTTTGTGTCCCTATGGATTATTTGCATTTTCTAGAGTTTTGTGTAAAATAGAACCCTATAGTACATATTCTTTTTGTTTGGATTTTTTTTTCCACTCAGCATAACTTTGATGTTCACCATCTTGCTAAGTATATCAACAGTTCATTCTTTTTTATTGCTGAGTAATATTCTATTATCTGGTAGTATCACAATTTATATATCCATTCACTTGCTGACGGATATTTGGTTTCTGGATGGGTATTTGGTTAATGGATATTTGAATATTTGGAACAGATTTTGACTATTACAAAAAAGCTGTTATGAACATCTGTGTACAAGTCTTTGTGTGGACATATGCTTTTCATTCTCAAAGTGAAACACACATCACAAATCATATAGTAGATGTGTTTAAACTACTTAAGAAACTGTCAAACTATTCCACAAAGTGGTTATGCCATTTTATATGTCCAGCAGCAGTGTGTGAAAGTTCTAGTTCCAGATCCTTCGAGAGCTAACTTTTGGGTCATGTTATCTGGCAAGGAACTACAACCATTCAAGGTGCCTACCAAGGCAAAGGCAACAGAGAATGGCTATCAGAAGACAGTAGTTATAAATATCAGCTATGACCCTGTGACCAATTGCAGAAACAAAGAGTATAATTGTTATGAGTATTTTTTCCTATTTTGGTATAAATGTATTTGTATATATAAACCAAATTTTTCACTCCTCTCTCCCATCCTCCTAGCATTTAATATAAGATTATGTTAATAGTATTTAGTCTCATATCTCAGTATTTCAGTTACACAATATCAAGGAGCTCGAAGAGAAATGAATGGCACCCAAAGACGAATAAAGTGACTTGCATTCTCTTCTGGGAAGTAGATTAGTGATTTTTGGTTGTAAGAGGGATAGTTTCATTGTGTTCATCATAAACATGATTTTGCTATCACCTCACCTAGAAGGTAAGTATGGTTGAGTGACAAGCTGACAAGGGTGAACTGTGATGGCTCTGTGCTGTGTCAACTTAGCTAAGTTGGAACTATGTTGCCTAGAATTCCCTCTCTGCATACATAGTTCTAGGTTAGGGATAGTCACAAGAGCAGCTTGCATGAGATTTGGAAGGGTGAAATGGAGCAACAGCCATATTTATGATTAAAAAGTCAGTGTAAGATTAGGTACTATTGCAGCACACACACTTGTGGGGCTGTTGGTTTACACTGTTGGCCTGGAGCAGGGCTGAGCCTGCAGCTTCTCCAGCTCCTACCAGATCTCCTTGAGCTGCGGCCCATCGTCAACTCTTCCAGCTTCTCATCGTCTTGGGCCAAGTTTGCGTGCTGCTCTTTGGTATCATCAAAGTCCAAGGCTTGGAAGCGGCAACAGTCAGCCGCATGGTCCAGTTTGTTCTCAGGAGTTTCAGTTCGTCCTCACAAACTCCAGGTTGTCTTGGTCTCCTCTACTTTCCTGACAGACGGCTCTGCTTGCGTCAGGCCCAGCGCCAGATACAGGGGCGACGGCCTTACAGACTGCTCAACCCCCAGGATTGCATACGGTCTAATACCTATCACACGGCTCTTACATCACTTACAGTGGTTCTGACATTTTGATCGAACCCTGACTGCTTTTTTTCAACAGGACCACCATTTAAAAGTATTTGATTCTTCAATACATTCATCTTATCTAACCATCTAAATTGCGGGCTTCCTGAGATATGCTAATTTATAATTCTCAGTGTTAAAGAGAAACAGTATAGTATTAACACTATGCAAATAGGCACTCAATAAGTAATTTATTTAAAGAATCATAACTGAAAATAAATATGCATATCTGCAGACTGCATTATAATCATTTAAAACTGATATATAATTTATAAGTATTAAAAAATTCTTGGCCTGTTAGAGTCTATATTCTTCACTGAATTGAAGTCTCGTGTAATTAAAAGGTTCTGTCTGAAATGCTCTCCTTCCCTCCCTTCCTCAATATTCAAACACATTCTATAAGTACTTGAAATAATCTTTCCTCAGGATCTGAAACATGCGCTATTAATTTAATTTCATGGGACAAATGAGGCAGTTCTCAAGTCTCTGTGTATGTATGTATATTTAGTCCAGGAATTCTAATGTATCATTTCATCTGGATAAAAAAGATACTCTCTTTTCTGTGTTTCTGGCAAGTACCTATCATACAAAGATGGGAACTGAGGTCTAGAATGCAGCAATTGAACTCCAGGGTGCCATAACTTGGCAGCAGCATTTGACTCCCATGAATGCTTAAATTTATCAGGACAAGCAACATCTGGTCAGAAATACCAAGCTAACCAAGACTTACAGTTCATTTCAGTAAGGGGTTGACAATTCTTCCAAGCACCAAGGGATCAGAGTTCATTATGCTACTTGATTCTGTTTTTCATGCATTTTCTATAATGCCTTTCAGTAAGGTTATTGCTTTAGTTTAGATATTTAAACCACATTTCCAAAACATAAAGCACAGTATATTTAGATGAGAAATTTAAACACTTCAACAGTTATTTTAGAACCTATATATAGATGCCTTTAGTTTATTCACTTTTTCCTGTGCTTTACAGTAATTTTTTTTCATAATGTTATCATTTTGGTTGGCTTCAACTACTTTAGAAGGAGTGACGTAAAACTCTTGCAACTTGCATTGAAAATGAAAGACAAATGCTGTAATACCAACCCTAAGAATACACTGTTTGCCCCTGTTTTTCATATACCTTCACTACTTCAAAGAATGTCGAAAGTAATATGCTGTGGTGAACAGCATTTGGACAGCTATCCATGTCAAACTAACTCTCTTAGGGGCCGGTCTCGTGCTGTACCTGCCTTCTCCTAGTAGAAGGCTCTGTTCATGGTCTCAAACAGCCGTAACCCAGTACCTTACCCCACTCCTGGACACAGCGATTGGTTCACTGACTAGGTGTCTGATTCTAACTGGGCCAACTGAGTCTTTCCCTGGGATTGTACAAAACCAAAGCTCAGGAAAATGGCCATGGGATGGGATACAGGGAAGTAGAAGACAGACCCAACATTGATTCCATGAGTCAGGTTACCTCCAAGGCCCCCACCTCTGCCCTTTCTGGTTTAAGTCAAACCTACATGGGTCTACACCTCTTACCTCTGACGTCCTAATGCATGGAGATTATAGAAATCTCATACATTAGAACAATGTGTTGCACAGAAATGAATAATGCCTTGCTTTTTTCCTTCAGCAAACAACTTATTTTCTGTCTAGGTTAAATTTTGAAAGGAGATTTTTCTCGGTCTCTTTTTCTTTAAAAATCCACCAATCTTTTGAAACTCCTTTCATTTTAAACTTTTCCTTTTTCATTCAGGTTCACTAGCTCACCATCTTCCTTCCCAGTCAGTCAGTCATCTCCTCCCTCACATTTCTTGCCCTCCAGCAATTCTGGGATCTGTTAGATGCAGTGGTCCCCGACCTTTTTGGCACCAGGGACTGATTTCATGAAAGACGATTTTTCCACGGACGGGGGCGTGGGAGGGCTCCACTCAGGCAGTGATGCAAGTTATGAAGAGTGGCTACAAATACAGATGAAGCTTCCTTTGCTCACCCACCAATGACCTCCTGCTGTGAGGCCCTGCTGCTGTGAGGCCCAGGTTCCTGAGTTTCATGGAAGACAAGTTTTCCACGGATGGGGGAGCACACGGAGCTCAGAGGGTGATGCACCACCCAGTTCCTAACGGGCGGCCTATCAGTACCTGGCTGTGGCCTGGGGAGCTTGGGGACCATAGTGTTAGAGCTCCTGGGGTTGCGAATGATAGAACAGAAATACAACTCAAACCAGCTCAAAGGAAAATGGGGTTTTGTTACTGCTTACAGCAGGGGTGCATCTGCCTTTAGGAATGACTAGATTCAGACTTTCAAATGATGCCATCTTAATTCTGGCTCTTTCCACTTCTCAAATCTGCTTAGTTTATTCCTGCATGCAGGTTTTTTACACGAAGCAGGCACAATGGCACTGGCTGTCCCTGCATTCCACACTCCTGGCAACCCTGGCAGAAAGCTTATATCCTTATAACTCTGGGAGAAAATTCCAGAACCACCAGAGCCAGGGAATGAGGTGACTATCCTATGAGCAGGGGGAGGGTGTTGGTGGAGAGACACAATGACACAGTAAACCCACTCCAACCACACACATTATTTTCTCTATAGGAAAGGAAAATTCTATAACCGGAAGAAAGTGGGAAGACGTTAGGTAGACAAACGCAGTGAAATTATTTATAACACACTGTGAAGCTAACAAACTCAAGTCATTTCATTTCATCCACGTCATACCTACAAAATAACCTGCCTACAGTAGAAAAGGTATTCCTAGTTTAAGTATCTGAAGGGTATCGATTGATAGAAACATAAGTATTTATATTAATCTTTTTCTCATGATTGGTTTGGGAATTAATTTAACAGTTTTGTTCAATAGAGTAATAAATAAATCATTTTTCTCCTCACAGTCACATGATGAAGATATAGGGTACTATTACACCAATGGATAAATATCTATTAGATACCTATTATGAGATTTATACTTTCTTATTATATCACATTTTTATATTACAGATAATTATTAACAATCTAAATACTTGATGTTCTGATACAAAATACACTTATTAATCCTTCTAACATACAATATCTATTTATGATACTACTGAACTTTGTGAGTTAAAATAACATAGATACCAAAAGTAGGTAGAAATATACCCTGGCCCAAGTGATGAATTTCCTATTCCTACTTTGATTAATTATATTCTATACAAATGGCAGATATATCCTAGAGCTGTTTGGAAGTCAGACCCAGAAAATTCTGAACTAGATAACAAGGTGCAACTTTTTCTTCCCCCATACTAAATAATGAGAATGACATTCTTCTAAAGACTCAAAAGAAAAACAAACATGTGAACTTTGTGGGAGTTTGTTTTTTCATCCATCTTCTCAAAGCTGTCAACAAGTGTTTGTCATTCCAGTATGGCTCACAGCTTCCAAGGTCCAAGATAATGTCTCAATCAATCTCAGACCAAGTTAAAAGAGAAGTTAGAAAAAATAAAGCATAGGGAGAGGCACCTTATCCGGCAGGAGTCCACATATCATTACTTTCAGCTCACAAATCAGTTAAGATACCCAGTCAACCATTACTCTCTCGTTGTTACCAATGTTCTATTGCCTCGCCTAGAATAAACAAATTAAGTAAGACTCATTCCCATTGATTTCCCCCACTATGAGGCATTTGAAATAACGAATGTGTGTGCTCTGGCATTCATCAGAAGTGGCTTTTCACCCAACGTGATGACTGGGGCAACGTCTTCTCTAAACAAGTTACTCAAGCCGTCTCTCATTAGGCTAGGTTTTAAAACTTCATCCTTAAAGGAAAAAATAAAAAGGTCCAAAAGGTCGCCCAGCACTTATTAGAGGCAAAGTACCACATCCTATAAGTAAAGACACTCAGAAAGTCAAGCTGGTTTTGACTAGCTTCAAGAATCACTGCTGTGGCGTTGACCCTTGTCTCCTGACGGAGAGATCTCAATTTGTAAACACTGCTTTCTGAAGATGGTGGAAGGAAAAGACATCAAAATATTTACAATACTTGTCTCTGGATAGTGAATGTGGGCTGACTTGTTATTCTTTACCTTTTTGTATCTTTCAATTGTCTATAAAGACTATGTATTTTCTACTTAGGAAAAAAAGGCATTAAAAATAATTCTATCAAAATGATATAAAACCTGGACACACCCTCTGTAGGTTAACTAATAAAGAATTACTAAACTTATCTAGTATAAAACCAACATTAATGGAGCCTTGGTCAATCAGAACCATTTCTTTCCTCTAGAAAGAGTCACAGGAAGACAAAATGCTGATCCTAAAAATTTCTCCAATACACCCATTTTCTCCCATCCTCAGTGCCACTTCTTAATTCAGCCTATTTTATTTTGCCTAAATTACAATAGCCTCCCAACGACTTCCCCTACCTCCAGTATTGATCCTCCCTACCAATTGCTCACACAAAAGTCAAAGTGATCTTTTCAGATGCAAACCTGATGATGTTACTTTCCAGTATAGAACTCTTCCATGGCTGCCCACCGTTCAAGGAATAAAATTCAATGCTTGAACACGGCTTGCAAAGCTCTTCGTGAAAGCTCTCGTCTCTTTTCACCTCTCCAGGCTTTTCTCTTTTCTGGCTCTCTACCTGTCTCACGCTATAGTTGAAGCGTTCTGAACTAACTACCTTTCAGCTCCTCAAGGACAACTTGCTTTCAGTTCTCTACATACTCAACCCACTGTCTGCAAACAGCCATCACAGCATTTAAGCTACATGTGTAACATTCTACTCTTCTCTGTGCATGTGCCTGAGCAGTGGAGCTATGCTGGAGAATGCCACCCTGCAGGACAAGAGGACTCACTGTAAGTGCCTAAGCTCCAACTTCGAATGGGCTCTTACCACTCCCTGGCAGTCTTACTATACGTCTCCAGCCAACTCAATCTGTTCCTCTCAAAAAGCAGGATTTCAAATCTGGTCCACTCTCAAGCACCTGACGTTTCTCTACCTTCAATACATGGCGCAGCCTTCTACTGGACTGAACACTGCAACAGGACAGTCCCTGCTTTTCCTACTCTCACCTGCCAACACATGCGGCCTCTTCTTTCTTAATCCTACTAACCTAGGGTTAGTCCCTCCACCTGGGATGGCAACCCTGTCCCCTCTACCCTCCTAGGAAACTTATTCCATCAATTATCCTTTTCCGGATAGCATATTTAGCTTGTGTCTTTTAGCTGGATTATTCCCATCTATACCTAAAAGTGCTCAGTTTTTCCCTATCCAACCCCTGCCCCAAACCCTACCTTATCTCCTAACATCATTATTTGACTTTAGCACAAGGTGAGCATTTGGGAAAGAGAGAAAAACGTTTCTTCCCCTAATGTCCATGAGGTTTGGGGCTCACATCTTGGTCAGCATGTTTGTAACAAGGGGTATCTAGGGTGGGGTTAGGAGCCCTCTAAAATCTCCAAATAAGCTCAAAGGAATTTCTGCTCTAACAGCTGCCAAGGGCTATAATTCCATCTTTGTGAAAACTATTTTTAAAATAGTTAATTATGAAGACCAGTTCTGAAGAACAAATGAATGCATTAAAGCCCACTGAAGGCTACTAATATGAACAGACTATTTAGATTGCAAAATTAAAAGAAAAAAACTAAATCCCTTTCAAAGCAGGGCTTAAAAGGTTAGAAAATTTTTTCTTCAACTAGTGTTACTTCATAATTTAATATGGACACAAGAATATCACAGTTAATAAATCCTTGCAGATCCCTCCGCAACTAAAACACAAAATAGGCTTGCTGACAACAGTAACGATGACAAAATAACATGACAGTGGTCTGGCCTCAGAATCAGCTCCCTAAAACGCCACAGAATTTAAATGCCATCATTACGAAAGAACACGAACATTTTTAAAAGGCAAAAATTAAGTCAAGTCTTCTTTATCTAAGATTCCACAGCAGAAGAATGATATGATACTCAAAAAGAAAAGACTGTACCACACACTGATCAATAAAACTGGCAAATCCACAAAGGTTCAAATACTGCTAACATACATCTGGTCACAATGCGGTGGGGGTGGAGGCTAGAGAAATCATTAAGCAACCTGAGAACTCCCAAACAAAGAAACTGTAAAATTCCGAACTATAAAGCAAAGGAAACACACTTAATCTCTCAGGAGTTGCAGTATGTATTTCAACTGGGTTATCCCTTCTCTCAGAGGGACACAGCAATACAGCAAAACCAGAGTGACACAGTATCCCCACCGTGCATGTGGGCACAAAGCCAGCCTGCTCCAGCACTCCCGGCACCTGCTGGGTTAATCTCTGCAGAAGCATTACTCCACAGGACAGAGAGAAAGGGAAGGCGAGAACAAAAAGGCGGTGGCAGGGGAGTGGGGAAAATATACGCCTCATTCATTTAGCCCATTGGAGAATATAACACACACCTTTAACCAACAGTTGCATATGTTTACGTGAACGTTCAATGGCATGTTGAAGGATTTACACTTTTCTTCTAAGATTACAGTTTTAGTTTCGAACTTCGGATCCTATACAACTAAATAGGGAAAAGATTTGGTTTCTTAGGAGACACCATCGTTCTACTATACTGCCCAAGCGAAGTGACTCGGAAGTTCTCTTACCGACCCTGTTCCTCCCATCTCTGAGATGTGCGTGGGGCACAAGCATTTACAGTGCACTGCAACTTAAGTAAAATTGCTCTACTGCATATTTTCTGCACAATTCTAAAATATTTTCTTACTGATTCCTCAAAAATATTTCAAAATCACTTTTTAAAAATCTTGTTTAAACAGTATATATTTTCAAGCAAGTATATTATAAAATGTGCTTCTTTATGAATTTAAGTGGGAAAAATGGAATGTTGAATGAAAACATTGGCTATTCTATTAAAATAATAAATAATTGTAAAAACAATACTACCTGCATTAAAGAATAAAAATGTACATGAAATATCCTGGGGCATTTTCAAAGAGCTCTTAAGAAGGCAACACAGGCAATATACAGTAGTTGTTAACTAGAATACTCCTGGTGGCTTTTTACCACTGTTTCTGTTCCCATATGCTCACTGCTTTTCTTTCAACCTGATTACTGGCAATGCCCTCAGTCTGTCTGAGATGTTCAGAATACGTATCTAAGTGAAGAGTTGGACCATCCGAACGATAGAGGGGGGCCTTTAATAAAGTTCCTTTGCTGAAAAATGTGAAAAGGCTGAAAACTCTTATAGCAGGGCAAGACATCTGTCATGCACAGTGGGCAGGATATTGGGTAATTTTCCAGAAGCTTCAAAAATTTAAGCCCATAGCTTCTTTCCTGAGAAGCCAAACAAAAGTCTGTAATGTGTTATAGGCATAGCCACTGTGTTCTGAGAGAGCAGTCTGCGCATCTAGTGCCTTACAGAAAGATCCAAAAATAACAAAGTGCTCAAGCTATGGAAGAAACGCTGTTGATACACATGCAAAATATCTTCAGTCCTCTTGTTACCAGCAAACTGGGAAGAAATGTTTCTTTTCTCAGATATGTTGATAAAAATTCTAAATTATTAGGAGTTTCTAGAAACTCTAGAACTCAAAGATTCATTCTGAGTTTTTCAATGGTACTTTAAAAGAAGAAAAGTTTTAATTTAACTAACTAAAAATAGCATAAAGGGAATTTATTTCTAACTCTTCTGCCAAATACCAACTTAACCCCAGAAAGCAGGCAAACATTTGTAAATGCCCATAAATGACAGTAACTGATGTGTGACTATGATTTTATTAGCATAATTATGCAGCTTAGACAAATGGCATTTGGTCATTGAATCCCCATATTAAGAGAATTACAACAGATAATACATATATGTTGTTTGTGTCACATTTTTCTGTCTCAGACATAATTCTTAGAACATAGGGAATATATATGATTTTCCATGTTTGCACAACTATCTCTGTAAAGTATCAATCTAATTTTCTGACAAGTATGAGGCACTGTTAACGTCTTAATGAAATACTTCCAAACAGAAAAGATCTTAATTTTACTAACTAGACTTCTTTTGAGTTTTGAATACTAGGCTTTAGGCTAGTGGGACGGCAGGTTTTCTAACAGAAAAGACCTTACTCCTTCTCACTTGTGGCGGGGAGGCAGCGAAAGCAGCAGCAGAGAGGCTCCGTATCAGCCGTGGGTGTGTTACGACAACACACGGCAGAACACTGATCCCAGGAGAAATTCTGAACAACACCTAAAGCCACATTTTACACAGCTAAAACATTTTAAAGCTTATTGGAATATATTTCCAATCAGATATTTCACTTTAGATGTGTCAGATGAACCACAGTTCTCAACTTAGTGCAATCCTACATTAAAAAACTCTTCCAGATCCTGTGCTGCTCCTCTCATGTGAGGCAGCGAAATTCTAAGTTGCATGTGTCAGGATAAAACATTAAATAACAACAATCTTTACCACAACAAAATTCATAACAACTGAAAAGGTAAATGGACCCTTTAAATATAATTAAATCTGTAATGTTATAAAACAATGTTAGATAATAAGAGTCTTTATAAGAAAATAGTCCTCAATGCCAAATGATCTAATAATTATTACATTTATTTTTTTGCCTACCTAGTTTACAATGACTTTTATTCAACAGTGAGAAGAGCCTGAAACATTCCTATTCTCCATTCTTATAAAAGGTAGTCTTTATAGGTCTAACACAAGTAAGATAAGACACACTGGTCGGGGGAGGATCGGGATTTTGTCCACTGACATTTAATAGTAATAATTTCGAAACTGTTTCAGATTCAAAAGTGTGATCTAAAACAGACAGATAAGTTAACACTATAACTTATGATTAAACTAAAAAAATCCTAGGCAATATCTATGTATGAATTTTGAAAGAATGTTTGAGTAACCGCAATAAAGTAGAACCTAGTTTGTACCAATAATTTTTTCAAAATGATAGCTCTAATAACTAAATATATTTGAAGTATCATTTTCTTATCTTTTATCATAATGTGATGACATTAATTCTGTTACAAGTTTCTTTTAAAGAAAAGTATAAACACAAGTCAAGATTCTGAAAGCTCTGCAACCTAGAAATCAGAAACAACATTGCAATTAAATGAAGAGCAGGCTCAGAAGATTACTGGCTAAAGACTGATCACATGTATTACATGATATTTAATAATCTAAATTTTGTATTGCCTCATAATAGATCAATGAGATTATTATTAAGAATATAAAATTTTTAAAATTAAAAACAAAAACATAAACAGGAATATGAAAGTAAGAATATATTGTTTCAATATCATTTACAAATCATATATAAAATGTTCTCATGAAAGAAAATAAGGGCCTCTAAATTTAATGAGTTTAGTTTATTTTTAATAAATTCCACTTCTGAAATACATATTAAGAAATAATACAGACGTAGAGGACAAAATTACATGTCAAATATAAAAAATATCTATTGCAGCATTGATGTTAACAGGTAAAATTAGAAGAAACAATAAAGGAGTAGTTAAAATGTGGTAAAAAGACTTAATGGAATATCAGTCACTCATTAAACATCGTAACTAAGATGATTATAATAATCTGGAAAAATGCTTCAAATATTAATATTGTAATTTATGGTTTATTATTTGTTTCAGAGCATAGTCTTCTGTTCTCTTTTCAAAATTTTTTTTATTATAATGAAAGGGAGACAAATCATAAACAGAAAGACTAAGTACAGCCGTGGCTCCATGCTTTAAAAAAAGATTTGTACATGGTTTGGATATGTTTTTAAAAATTAAATGTTACATTACATTTTTCAAACCACATTAAACCTTTTAGGTTTTCCAAAACATATTAGAAATGTAAAATTTTCATCCCAAACTCTTCTGAAGGTTAGTTTGAGGGAGGAAGGTCCTTGTAAAGATGACAACTCAAACAGACTTACAGAAGACGCTCGTGTTAGAAAAAATTTCTTCATGGTTAGGTGCTCTTTTCAAAATGATGTTTTCTATGGCTTTGTTTATGGATAGCTGCAATTCTGCATACCTACATTACTCAGAATTTTTGTTTTATTTTTATTACTCTTACAGCACACTCTAACTGGTTCAAGAAGTTATACAATCTAGTACAGCAAGATGGGGCAATCTGAGAAACGCTACAAACTGAAACAGTTTCCCATACAAGGTACTGGAGGCAATGGGGGATCCTTCTAAGTGTAAGGCTTGAAATGTGCACATCTGTATTTTGTCCACTTAAATCTATGAGGGATATGAATGAATTGTACAATCTTGCAATCGACATGTAACTTTTATACCTATTTGTTTTATTTTGTTGCCAAGAAATCACATTTAGTTTTTTAGGTACAAAAAAGTGTAGCTAGGTTATTTCATTTGAAACTCTCTTATGAAAATTTTAACAATAAAATTATAAAAGCTTTTATTTTTATCAGTTTTCTACTTGAAAAACAATATACCTTCTCAGCTATGTATTTACTCATTAAAGAAATGTATTTGCTATGAGTCAGCCGACAAATTTGTTATTCATAAACAATACATTAGATAGACACTGGATAATATGAGGGTTAATTAAAATTTTAGCCTTTCAAGATAATCATTCATAATCTTATTAAAGCAGGTAGAAATCTATAGTTTGGTAACTGAATGAATTTAACTGAGAAGCAAAATACAGAACACCAGCACCCTTTTTATATTTATAAGACTACAGCAATGCATCGATTTATTTAAAAAAATCAAGAATAATTTACTACTGTTAGTTATTATTTACCAAGGGTTTACTATTACCAAGTCTGAGCTAAAGTGTTTTGCACATTGTCTCACGTAACCCTCACTGTAGCCCTTATTCAGTAGGTTTTATCATTATCGTTGTTTTAAAGATGGGGAAACTGAGGTCCAGACAAATAAGGTAAATGGATGAGGTCACACCGCTTGGACTGGATCCCAGGCAGTTTGATTTGAGTCTCTGTGCTTCACCACTAACCTATCACCATACGGCACACCACATCTGAGCAGGCAAGAGGACATAATCAGGCAGTGTAAGACAAAGACCCTGGTTTCAGCTCAGGGTCTAGCTCAAGGAATAAAAAGGAGTAAAATAAGACCCACAGAAATGCAAATAATAACTGCCAATAATACATATGGAGGAAGGACAGATTAAGATTCTCAATACTGAGAAATTTGGCCCACCAGGCACTGGGCTACAGAACACTTGAGGACTTTTGGCAAAAATCTGTTTACTTATGCAGCAAGCACTCAAGGACTGAGAGGGCCAACCCTTCCCACGTAAGAAATGTGAACTTTAAAAATGTAACTCTTGCCCCAATAGCAGTTACCATTAGGAGGATACTATGGAGAAAGTGTTTCAAATGATTTTATTTCTTTCAAAAAAGACAACTAGTATGCTTACCTATAGTGAAATCTCTTATAAAGTATTACACATAATTTCAATGTCTGACAATATGGGCTTAGTTAATGTAAATTTTGCCTTATCCATAAAAGGGCTCAATATGCAATATTTTGAAAGCCAGTTTAAAAGCAAACAATATTTAATGACCTGGGAAGTTCATGATTTGGTATTGAGAGAAAAAAGTCAGCTTATGACATATCACATACAGTATAAAAAAGGCTGATCAAGAGCTATAAAAGCACATATTATGGCTGAGTGATGCCATTCCCTCTGTGAGGAAATCTTATTCACGTGTGTCCCTTTAATGCCTGCCACTTTATGAAATATTTGAAAGAATCGGAATCGTTCGATTACAATTTAGTTTAGTCTAGCAGATTGCCAGGTTGTAGAGATACATTAAGGACATTGAACTGCCTCTGCCATGCAAGAACATTTTGGAATTAAGAGTTCTGCCAGGATCACAAAACTCTATCTTGATACGGATCTAAATCCGCAGGGGAAGAAAAACTAGGAATACATGCAATGTGTTGAAGGACACGCAGATTAACCTAGACATATAAACTGCATTTGACAACCGGAAATAGCAATAATCTCCCAATTCTGAACTGAAGAGCCTTCCCCATCCCAAATGTGAGGACTCAAGACTCAAATCCTGCTGTCCTTCTGACACCCTATATAGCAGCATTTCGAGGCCACTTTAATACTATTTATTTTTCTCCATTTACTCATTTATTGTTTTGAAGGGATTTGTTTTAGATAGTTCTTAAAGCCTATATATGATCATGAGCTGGAAATTCTAATCACATTCTTTTAACAACACTATCTTTAAAATTTTTTGTATTAAAATATTAAATATATAATAACTCTCACAAGGAGAATTATTTTTATTCTCCCCACTTCTATTTAGTGTTTTAAAAAGAGATGTAAATATTTATTTATTTTCAGTTAGGATGCATTAATTTCTAAAAGTAGAATTATTAAGTTAAAAGGCATAAATATTTTTGGATCTTGCCACTCAGACATATACATGTTGTACACACTATTATTATATTCTAATATTTTTTCATTTGACACTCACAAACTTGCCATGTCATTAAATATTATTTGGAAATGTGATTTTTATGATATTGTATAGTATTATATGGATAAAACATAATTTGCTGTGACACTGTTTTTGTATGTTGAAATTATGTCTGATACATTTATAATATATAAAATATTTGCATATACTTTGATAATTTATTCAGAAAAAAATTCTAGAAGTGGAATTGCTGTGTTGAAGGGAATGTACATTTTTACAAATTTTAAATTATACTTTCAAAATTTCCTTCCAGAAAGATAATCCCAATTAACAGTCTCATCAGCAGTGACAAGCTCTGCCTTCCAGCATCCCCATCAACTCCGGGTACAATAATTAAAACAAACAAACAAAAAAATCCCGAAAATGTCTTTACCCATTTAATTGTCCACCACCTCACACAGCCTCAGACAGCCTTCTCATTGATTCAAAACACACACACACACACACACACACACACACACACACACACCAGACAGTCTAATTAAAGTTGAGATTCAAACAATTTTAAATGAAAATATAAACAAATAACCAAAAAGATTTCAACATAAGATATTAACTACACCCTACAACTTTACTTAAAAAGACTAAAATCATACACGCCTTTCTCATCTTTCACTATACTATAATTAATTTCTAACACTGAGAGGAAAGCTGGAGTTCTTTTTCTGCTAAGCACAGTTGAGACTTTGGTGGTGTGGATTCTGTACTTACTTGTTTTCTTAATACGTATATGTCAAAACTTTTAATGATTCTGACTTCAAAATACATTTTGAAGTCAGAAGAAGAAATTTCTTGAAACATCACTATGTTTCAGGAACAAGTTAAATGTAAAGGATTAAACAAACTGGAAAAAATGAAAGCAAATCTAGACTTTTTTGCTAATAGCAAGAAAATGTCTCAAAAAAGGTATCTTCTTTCTTAGAAGGATGTCTATTATTCAAAAGTCAAATGAATAAGTCCCACCTCATTTTTCTGTCGTCTCTGGGAAATAACATGTTCATATAAATGAATTTTCTAGATTAATGAAGTAATTTTCTGCTTTGAATATCCAAATATTTATAAAATTAAAACCAGTTTTGATGGAAATATTTCTAAAATTTCTGTTCACAAGTTTTCAAAACGTTTCACCTCTTTCCCTATGAATGACCCAGGGTGCTTCACATTACATTGTGCAAACTCTTGAGCTTTTAAAAATAAATCGCTTTTACATTTTCTTTGTTTTGTTCTATGCCAATATTCTCTTCTATTTTCATCTTTAATCCTAATTTACTATTTTCGATTTCTTCTGTCATTACTTACAACAAAAATTACAAAGTCTTGATGGAAAAAAAACCCCAAACAAGCTATTTGATGAAATGTAATCATCGACAGAAGTACTTTTGTGGTGGCTCTCAATCTCTATGGAAAGGTCTTTGCTGCTCAAATGTCTTCATTTCTTGTGAGTTCCTTGCCGTGGGTCTGAAAAAGATTTCAACTGCAGAGCACAGGTAATTACTGAATTGCAACGTTCAAATCTAAAAATTCCAAAAGGTTAGGTAGTAAGACTATGAAAACCAGTAATTCCATATTTGAACAAAAATCTGAAAAACAAAAATATTCTTTATACACATTCAGAGAATCATATCAACATTCTATTACTTCTGTAATACAATGCTAGAAAGCCTTAGTATCTAATGAGTGTTTCTCAAAGTACAGTTCAAGGACCATCTACATCAGAATCCTCTGTAGGATGTAATTGCAAATGCAGATCCCTGGGCCTCACCCCTGACCTTTTAAAGCAGAACATAAGAGTGGAGACAGGGGTTTACATTTTCAATCAGCTCTCTAGGAGATTCCTTATACACAGAAAAATTTGAGAACTACTAATCTAATCTCTAAAATCAGTGATGTGTTTGCTAAACTAATACTAAACATATTTTCCTTCCCAACAAAATAGCTACATTAGTTCCAACAAAATTTTATCATTAAAATATTGGTTAATTACCAAAATTATTCAAAGATTTCAACTTAAAATCTGTCCACTATTCTGATAAATAAAAAGATTAAAATAAAATCTGTCAGCAGAACCAATAAACTAAACTGCACAGGAAAGCAAAGAGCACTCCATATAAAATTTATAAGATTCTACCTTATACAAAACTAAACAGCTTTATAGTATGAATCTTCATACCCACATAAGAACAGAAATCTCATCACATATTTAGTATATTAATTTTAAAGATAATTTCTAATTTCTATATGTATACTGTTGTCCTTTATCCAAAATAAAAGAAAAAAATAGTGTTATGTTATGTTATTGGCCATTTGGTCTCAAAAAACATTCTTAAAACACAGAGTCAATACCTGCTTGTGATACTGTACTATAGTTCTGCAAGATGTTACCATTGGGGGAAATTGGGTAAAGGGTACATGCGATCTCTATATCAGTTCTTACAACTATATGTGAATCTGTGATGATCTCTAAATAAAGGGTTTAATTTTAAAAACCAGCAAGGACAATTACTTTATCCATGTCTAGTGAAAGAACTACTATTAATACTTTGGAAGGCATACTTTCTGGTAGAGAAGCTAAACAGCATTGCTGTTTTTTAGCTTATTAAGCTAGTTAATCTCAAACTCCTTTCCAGTAGTACATTACCACACATATTTTTTGGGAAAAGGTTTAATCTCCTTTTATGTGCTTGCCGTTCCTTTTTGGAGGTAAAAACATCTGTGTCCCACATACAAAGCAAAATTAGGCATCTTACGGAGTTATTCTGTGCTCTGAAATACTATCTGACAAGGCGGATGCTTTTCATCTTCCAGTGTGAATAACCATTAAAATACTTCTAAGACCCAGTTAATTTTTTCTAGAAAACAAACATCTTCTAATATATAAATTGTTTACTAGATTTCTTGATAGTTAAAAAAAGCCAATAAAGAAGATAACTATATTTTTTCTCCCTTCATATTCTCTAAGAATACTTTAACAAGCATGTAAGCATATCATTAATAATATTCGCAAAGGTCATGAATATGAGACAACTAGACAAAACCTGAAAAACTATATTCTTTAAAGATCTATATATAATGGATTGTGAAGAATAATTCCTTTTTACTTCAGGCACTAACACTTGTTGAATTTAAACACATTATGAAGTCTACATGATGAAGCCCTTCAATTACAAGTAACTGAAAAATCATTAATATTTGTAGTATAAAAAAGAATTAACAACAAAACAAAGAAGAACCCAAAGAGTTCAAAAACACTGCCTCGAAGAATCGTTATGAATATCAAGGGTAAAAAGTCAAGTCATTCATCATCTATGATATTAAACATATTTTGCAAAAAGAAAGGATTTCTATATGGTAACAAACAGTATCATTTACATCCTATAAAGTAAGTCAATGCAGACTAAAACCTCACTAATTAAGGTACACTGGAACTAATGAGAAATGTGAATTAAAGACTATTTTTAAAGAAAAGATGTTGCCTTAATTTCAATTATGATAAAACTCTTACGAATTTAGATATTAGTGGTCATTTTTTCACCATCCATGCTGGAATTCAGGATATGACCTCCATTTAACAAACTGTTTTACTCTATATAGCACTCATTTCCTAGTTTTAACAATATTTGGTGTTGGTTATGAGATCGGGCAGGCATTTACAATGCTTGATAATCAACTGTTTAAGTATCTTCAAGTACTAATTAATATATTTTATCAAGTACTTTATATCACACATTAAATGATTACAGACCATGTTTGCTAATTCAATTAATTTTACTATTATTAATGGTTACTGTGGGTTATATAGAAAGACACAATACTCATACTCAAATATTACTCTTAACAATAAGAAACTCTTCAAAAACTTAATTATTCTAATTTACTTTTTTAAATAACAATATTGGATTTCTTCAGAAATATTCCATAATTTGAATTTTTACAAATCCAGTTAGTCTAAGTTAGTATAATTTAACTGTAGCTAAAATAATACAGATTAATAGATAAACCAGAGGTTGTCTCAAAGCTTCCTTTAATGTATGACTCATGAAAACATTTTATTAACAATTTCCTTGTTTAGATATAAATATGCATTTCTAAAATACTTCCAATTATTAAACAAAATACAATCACAATTATTACATTTTGATTTTGTTTTCATAGAAAGTACAAAAATAACCTCCAGCCCAATCTAACTAAATGAATACAATGTCTAATTAATAAAATACAAATTTTTAAAGTTTCACTGTATCATTTCTAACACAAAATTATTGACTTATTTTAATAAACTTAGCTTATTTTTGGTAAATTTGGGGAAAATTCTAAGGAATTTTATCAAATCGACATTAACCCAAGATTTACCTAGTTCCTTTGTAAGCGACTTTATAAACACCACACATCATATCTACAAATAAACTGTAAGAGTTATCATATTACAAGTCTTTAAGTTAAAAATTTCAACAAAATTCCCAAATTGAGCTGCACTGTTTCTTTGTAGAATTAAATAAATCTAAAAGGAACTAAACTAAGAATGGCTACCACTTTAATTTCATAATTCTTTCAACATTAGATTATTAAATGTCTACAGTTACAATGTATAATTTTTCTTTAACACTTTATTTTTCTATAAATAAAAAATATTTTTCAGCTATGATTTAGTATTAAAATAAACATAGGAAAAGTAAAAAGTGACCAGGACTATCCTTTGATATAGATGTTTCTTAATGCTACAAACAGATTCCTTTTTTCTCCTTCTTAATTTAATAGGTTAGACATTAAACTATAAATATATTCCACGGGAAATTTAACACTTTATAAAAATATTCTAGGATGGGATAATATATTTGTAAGACTGAAAAAAACGTATAAATTTTATTTTTTTAAGATTATGGAAACATTATGGATAGCAAACTTAAAAATACAAACCATTATGCTGACATACTACCACCACTGTTCATTACAGTGCTTATAAACTCAAAGGGATAGAAAATAGAGAATCAAGGCAAGGAGTATTTAGTAATACAAGGATCATACCTTCATGCTGTATAAATTGAGATATCAGTAGTTTTACTTCAGATGAAACTTTTTTAGGTAATATATTTGACCACCTACCCTTACCCTTCTTCAGAATTTAACAAAACTACAGAACCTGGTATCGTATATGTATCTTAGGCACAAGTGATAGAACAGCTGTGGAAAGCAAGATCTCAAATATCAAAAATTCCTGATATAATAAAATGGTGTAAACTTAAACCACCCATTTCTAATCCAATTACTTTATCTCCTCACCTCATCTGCAATGATTTCATGATGTTTGGATGAAGAATGATGTGGCATTTGGTTCATGATTAAACTCTAATGTACAACATAGGAATATTATGGAAAATAAAAACCCAAACGAAAGCAGATTTAAGTATTTTTAACATAGATACAAATGATGAAAGTGTATACATTATTTAAGCAAACTTCTAGTTAGTAGGAAATCATCCCACAAACAACCTGTTTTTTCATCACTTTATAACGTAATCCCTCTATGTTTTTAATCAGGAGATCCTCTAAGTGAAAAGAACTTTGTCAAAAAGCTACTGAGTTAGGTGTCAGAATTTCCTACACAATTACTTTCCATGTATGATGTATGTCTAGTATTGTAATTATTATAGTGACTTTGTCAGTCTCATGACACTGTGATGTATTTTCTATTATCACATGGCAACAATACAGGCTATAGTAAAATAATTTATTTTAAGGAGAAAAAAATCTGTCTTGTAATATTTTCTAATACTGCTTTCTAAATTATTGCCATTAGACTATTTAAAATAGAATGTTTTGTCTGTTTTTTGACCTGTTTTATTTGCTCCATCCAGTATATTTTGTAGGGTCATGTGACCATCCAGTCACATTCCATTCTCTGAAACGATTTCATCGTGCAAAGCCAGGGCCAGGGGACTTACCTTCCCCAGTGCAAGTAAGTTGAGAATTGGAAGCTGCCTTTTCCTACTCCTTTGATTTTTACTAAGGGGTTCTGGCAGACGTAGGGGAGGTTTTAACATAATGCATTTTAAATACCCCTAAATCGTCTTCTGTGATAAAAGTTCTAAATTGTACATCAGTTGACAAAAAATCTGAGTATTACAAAGTGGTGTTTCTATCTCGATATATCTGAGTTTAGCAGCATTGCTATCTTATCTCAACAATAGTATTAGTGAAATTATTTAAATATTTTATTGAGTTTCTTCTCAAATTTACAAAGAAAATGGAAAAATGAAAATGTAGGTACTAATTATCAGAAAAACTGAAAACAAAAACCTGAGCCAAAAGCTTAGACTCTTCAGTTTTCATTTATTGGATTAAGCTAGGAGATAATGTATTTGATTGTAAAGGAAATAGTCAAAATTTTAAAACACTCAGAAAATTCCAGAAATACATCACTGAAGATTGTGTTTAATTAGAAATTATAATTAATGCTTTCACGATAATTTTAAGCTTAATGGGGGCATTCAGAACTCCTCTTACAATAGGTAAGTCAATCTGTTTAACATGCTATTTAGTCTATAAAACCATTTTCTTAGGTTTTAAAAAACAGTTTTGCTCTTTGTTTTCTGATAATAAAATCAGGAAATACAAGAAAAATGAAGAAAAAAGAAAAGATAAGCCATATTACTAATACTTGGATATAAAAAGTTAATATTTTGGATCTAGAGCTTCACATATACCACTTTTTAATATGCTTTCACTTAACAATATATAATGAGCATCATCTGTATAAAAAAACATGTATGTACATACAGACAGATCCACCTCATCATCTGCAATGGCTGCAGAGTTTTGCTTTCGGTGGATGCATCAAAATGTATTCAACAATCTCCTTTTGGTTGCTCTTAACCTGCTTTCTGGTTATTCTTCTAATTTATAATAACCACTTAGAAATGCCCTTTGACTCTCTCTTCAATAGACTGCCCTTTAAAGATGTCTACAAATCAGTGACCAGTTGCCATTCATTTAAATGACTTGATTATATCCAAACTACCCTTCACAATGAAAATCCAAGCATGCCTTTATTTTAGAAGAATTTTATTAAGCAACTATGATGCACTGCTAGGGATACAGTGGCATGAGCTAGGTTTCTGATCCTGGGAGCTAATATTTAACGAAGGCACAACCATAGATTAGCAACTGTGTGAGGGTTTTTCACACACAGACTAATTCATCAGTTTTCAAACAGTGTTTGAAGAGGCACAGGTTCTGTAGGAATCTTGAAAGGTCTTTAGAGGAGCTGATGGGGCTGTTTAGTAGAGGAGAAGAGAAGCAAAAAAGAAGGGAAAGGTGGGGAACTTTTAAAATAAGGAGGAAAGAAAAGAAAACAAAGGAGAAAGAAAATACAACAACGATGAGGACGGCAAGGAGGAAGATAACCACAGAGATGCATATGGCAAAGACAACAGCCGAGGAAACAAAGGACAATAATGAAGATGACGACGAAGGAGAGAGTTTAAACATTAACAGATCTAATTTAATTCTTAGAATAAAATTCCTATGGGGTAGATGTTATAGGCCTCAGTTTATATATTAAAACACTGAGGTTAAATGAAATTAAGTAATTATGTAAGTAACACACCTAGTCAGTAGAGCTGGAATTGGATTCTAGGCCTGTTCCACTCTCAAAGCTTGATCTTACATTACTATATGAGTTTCTATCTGTTACAAATAACTCTATCAGTAGTTCTTGGGTATTTTTTATTATCTAGGAAGCTGCACTTCAGAGGCAATGATGGAGTGCAAATCCTCCAATCATTGATAGAAATCACTCAGATATCATCTTAAAAAGGCAAAATTACCTAACAATATATCTAGTGCTTTTAGTTGTAAAAATATTTTACAAATATGAGAGCAAAGTTTTCCTCGGGAGAATTGCTCTGAGGGAGGCAAAATACAATCACTCATAAGATACTAATTTCTCCAGTGTAATTTAATTGGGGACTGAAAACTCCCCATTTATGTCCAAAGTATTTTACTTCCTTGATTTTTGTTGACACTCCAGGCTGGCACTGGCTGGCTTTAGCACCTTCACCATATTCTCCCAGGAGGAGAGACAGGAAAGAAGATGCACAGGGCTCACAGGTATGTACACCTGGGATTTAGGAGCATCACACACTCATTTATGTGGATTTCTTAATATGTAACTGTGGTGTTTCCTAGACAGGCTGACAAAAGGAGAAATAGGCTTGCAATCTAATTCCTCAATAAATAAAAACAAAATCACCAACCATATATGACCTTATTTTACCCAGACAGTCCTCCCATCCTTTTGCTAGCATAGCTCTGCTAAAGTTGGCTTTTTAAGGTAAAAACGTCTGTTTTTCTTGAGCACAAATAGCCTGTATCTTCATATCTTTTGCTAAAGGAACATATGGCTAACAGTGCTTACAGCACAATGAAGAAAATGATTACGGGGAGTTTTCTCAAGGGACCTTAAAGACACAGAGTAAAAGCAAACAAAAACATAGAAGGCTGAAAGAACTGATTTATCCATATAAGCCTAAATAAAAATAGCTCTACTACATAAGCACTAAGAATATGATCCCGGTGAAGATTACAAAAGATATAAATACCACAGGAAGTTTTAATTGATTCAGACGGTATGTGTATAACTAGAAATTAAACAATGGAATTCAGGTAGGAGAAACTGAGAACTTGAGTAAATAGTTTTTAGTAGCAAGGGGCTTATTAACTGAGGACAGGTTCCATTATTTATACACTGATATATTCATACACATATATTTTGAAATATAGAGGGCTATTTCATCAAAGACAAGAAATTGAATTTCTCTGAACTAAAATTTAAACATAATGTACCTAGCAATATCTGAAATCTAAAGAGGAAGATATTTTTTTACTAATGCAAAATGGGTGTTTAAAAAAAATAATTGTAGAAATACAGATTTTAGAAACGTACCTTGAGATATGTTCTTCTTAAAGTTGAACCTTTTGTTTAGGTTCTATATCCTGCTGTAACTCAGTCCAGCTGTGCAACCATAAATCCACCCATAATGTATTTAACTTCTCCCTCTTGAAGCACCCTGCTCCCCTCCTCCAACACCCTTTTTATTTAATTATCTAAATATTTTAGGTGAAAGCATTTTTACGAGGACGCATGCATGCAAAATGATTATAGAAACCCTACTATACATACGCTATTAGGAGAATTCTGGATAATGTGCATCCTCAGCTACTAAATTTTAATGGCTTATTATGACCAATTGAATACTTGAGAATAGTTATTTTCTGTCCAGAAATATAAAACAAAAAAAGAACACAGGTAATATGATCAAGTCATAACTGAATAAAATATATATCTGATATTTAATATTTTTTATTGATGGCTAATATTTTTTATTGAAGAAGGGAGAGCTTCTTGTCAAGTAAGCACTGTTTCTTTCTAATAATGTTCAAATCTAACGTTTTAATCTCATAAATATATGACAAACTAAAAAAAACCCAGATTTCAGCTGAAAATGCAAATGCTCAAAATTACATCATTAAAAAGTAGATAAAATGGAATAATTCTATAATCTTTTCACGTATGAGCAAATGGTAGTTTGTTTTTCATCTCTCTTTTTTTTTTTTTTAATAAGAATTAAGTTCAGTGAAATTTGCTTATTAAACTATTTGAGGCACCAAAAAGAGTAAAATTAAACATAAAATGTCCATACTACAAAAGAAAAAAAGATAAATCAGATTTATATACAGCATCTGCAACAAATTTGAGGTACTGGCTAGGCCTTCAAGGTTCCATGCTGTAATTTAAAAACCACACACACACACACACACACACACGCACACACACACATTCTCTTTCTCTCTTTCTTAAAGATTCAAATTACTATTAAAAATGCAACTTTTGAAAAAAATTAAAAACACTTCTAAAGGTGGTGTTAACTTTGATGTGGCCAGGTTACCAGACTGGGTACTTGAGGGCAAAATAATAACTTCTTAGTAGCACATAATTAATAGGAGGACATCTAAGTGTGCAAAGAATATTACATTTATTTTTAAATACAGCGAGAGTAACAATATTAATATAAATACAAAGTAAATGCATAAATTCTGAATGCAGCATACTCAAATATGCATATAATTTTTATTTAACAGAAATCACTAGTACAATATTATTCCTTAACTTTGATTTACATGAATATGTAGAATGTATTAACTGCACCTGAATTTCTATACATGATCTTAAAAAGTCCTATAAGCACAGAAAATTTAAACTATGACTTATCTTTATTTATAATCATTAAGAAGACTTTACATCAGAATATACCCTCCCCCTCCTTTCCTGCACCCACTATAAAAATACATGAGAAAATTGAGGTAAGAATAATAAATAGCTGAAATATGCTTACAGTGGAGCTGTTGCTGACTCCATCAGAATGTTGCAATGCTATAACTTTGCTTAGTGGTAGCAAGAGGAAAATAGATATAGGAAAAATATTCTTCAAAAAATAAATTATTCAAACCTTAAATTAAACAAATATATACACCTACTGTAGAGAGGCTGATTTAGTGAAGATAATAAACAGCTTGCCTTTACAAGTTTCTCTATAACCTGCCTTAAAAATAACTCTTTAAAAAAGCTAAAGCTAATTTAAAATTTATAACACAGTTTTGGTCAAATTTAACTATTTTCTTTCAAGATTATAGTTCAAAAATTAAAATATGAAGCCTAGGACATCCTGTCTTTTGCATCAAACTCATGATCCTATTATTCAAGGAAACATGAATTAGAGTTATTAACAATCTATTTTTTTTCCTAAAGTCAAAAACAAGTCAGAGATCAAATCAACATGATTTAGCATATTTCAATAACTCTCACACTAATATTTAAAGTAAATAATTCCCCATATTTTTTAAATACTCATAAAACATTACATAAAATAAGAAAAAATATAGACATTAATACCTCAAGAGCTTAAGCAAATTAAACAAAACACCAGGTTATCAAAGGAACATAACCAAGTTCTCTCCATCACACTATACTCCACTGCATCCCCCCACCTAGCAGACAATCCCACACGTACTCGCCCAACACTCTCATATCAGTCAGCTTAACAAAAGATAATTTCCATCAAAATAATAAAGACACACTGTGACCACTGTCACCATTAAACACACACAGTTCAATTAGGCTGCTCAAAAAATGTATACGCATAAAAGTACAGAATACCATACTAAAATGTGAACACATCCACTATACAAAGTCTGAACACTGCGAAAAGCAAAAAGTTTTAGTTTCGGTTGTTAATTAGCTGTGGTAACAGGATGTTTATTAAAACTGAATTTATTTTTAAAATATACATTATACATCTTTTAAACTAAGAAGAGGATTATAGAAATCAGAAACTTTTAAAAGTGTTTGAATGCAGTAATTCAAGAGTCTATACTGAACCTTTTATTCAACAGATTGACTAAAGGAATTTAAATTTGTGAGACCCAAATGGCTTAAGTTTAAATGGATATTGATGGAGAAGTAAACATTTGGGTACATTTTAAAATAAAGATGAAATGGTAAAGTGCCTTGAAGCTAAACATATTTAAAATAATAAATAGAAAGTAATGAAAGATGCATCCTTATAAGGAATTAGAAAAAAAAATCCCAGCAATGAATCAACACAAGTACCCATTATTAATCGCAGTGTTTTGTTAGAGGCATTTTTCTAATTGACACTGAATTAGCATTTACTATCCCAGAGAGAGTTCTCTGTGGCAAACACTTTAATGGAGGTTGTCTGATGGCTTTGGCTTGTATTAGAGGTGTAACAAAATAGATTTAGTGAGCAGAGTTAGCCGTGGTCGTACAAACGGCACCGTGGAACAGTTCTCCTCACCCATAGAACAAGCTGTGCATGAAGCTCTTGCCCTTGACTAATATATTAGGTTCTCTAAAACAATACATTAATTATGCATTCACTGTGAGTTCAGACACTGTGCTTAATATGATTAGTGCTGCTGTCTACCCTACTTAAGTACTGACATGTATTTTAAAAACAGAAAGTGAACTGGACGCCTTCTACTATCCAGAACATTAGCTGTCTTCTCAGGGAATACACAGTAAAGATGAATACACACATGCCTCAACTTCTAATACTTGCAGGAGTCCTGGTTTAGTGTTTTAAACTCAGGGGCATTTCCCTTTGTAATCCTCTCTCAAATTTATCTGCCTCCCAAAAGAGCTGCATTTCATTGTCCGGCTCTGAACCTTTGAATATATTTTAAATTTTACAATGTGGTTTTCAGTATTAAAGTAAAAATTTATTTTTCAATGGCCACAATCTTTTCCTCTTACTTGCAATCCTCACAGTACAAAGCTAATTCAGCAAAGAATGAATCTAACACTGCAAATATTGCAAAAACACCTAAAATTCCATAATAGTTGTAGGACTATTATGTTTTTATTAATAAGCTGGTAATGTTGTGCAAGACAGGCATGCCGTCACTTCCTATCGCTGTAAGAGTGGACTCTTCTATTTTCAGTGCATGTTGAAAAGCTACAGCTTTCATGACTCGTTTCAACTATAGGTAGCAGGATAAAAACATTTCTGTAGTTATTTTATCAATGTGCATTCATCAGTGACAACCTGTGTAAATACATTTAAAGATGAAGTTCACATTTCATTGTTCACATTTCAGGGGGGAACCCGACCAGCATCTCATAAATCAATTTGTCACCTGCTTTTGCTGGCCATTTTCTATTGAATTTCAATCCAAAGTCAAAACAGGTAAAACAATAAGAAAAAGAATAAAATTGAAATAATTTTACACGAAAGAAAACATTTCTAAAACTGGAGAACATTTGTTTCAAGTACAACTTATAAACTGGTTGTGACTCAACATTAAACAAGTAAGACCCAACATTTACCACATTCACATAGCATGAAACACTCAACCCTCACAGGCCCTTCTACCGTGGGAAGGAAGACTTTGCACTCCGACAGATAAAGAAACCGAGGAGGGGAGAAGAGGGAGCTGATCTGCACCCCGAAGCACAGAGGATTCTCCACAGCTTAAGCCACATTGGACCATCCATCCAGGGCAAAAACATGGCAGGTACTCTTCTCCTCTGTTTAGGTAATTCCCACAGGTAATCACCTAACAACCAGGTGCTATGAAATGAATATACTGTCTTAATTACCAAGAGGCCCTTTAACAAATTACATGTGCAACATGAACTGTGAGAACAAACATACACCAACAGAGGACAGTTAGCACTCCCAAAGTCTAACATTCTGAATGGAATAAGAAAAAACAATCTACTCTGAGTTGTCCTAGAGATTTTGATTTTTAACCTCTTAATTTTATGTTAATGGAAATTAGGAAAACACTAAAACAAACTTATTGTGCAATATGTTTCAGATACGGCTCTGCTTCACTAAAACTATCCTATCTTTGATAAAATGGCAATAAAGTGTAATAAACTCTACACACAAATCTCTCTAAAGTACTTGTTTACAATTCACAAATTTTGTGCCAAGTTAAAGAGATGAAGCAATACTTTCTATCAGTAAAAAAGAGTCGTCAAGTCTAACAGAGTGGTCACCCTGCAATATATGATGCAACAAGTAACCTACTTATAGCTGAACTGAGTAGAAAACAAGAATCAGGCAACCTGATTTATTCTTTAGAGACCTACCATCACCTTGACAGGAGTGAGAAATGTGAAACTAACCACCATGCAATCAACTGTAACTGCTGTAAACATTTTATCTGCTTTTAAGTAACAAAAGGCAAGCCGAGTTTCACAGCTGGGTACTACTAATATGGAGCACTGAGAAAAGGGAAAAGTGCTTGATACTGAAGGAAAAATGTCTATGTCTGAACATCATATGGTTTGACTTAAACAGACTGATTAAAGATACTTAAACTACTCTTGCACATAAATTGCATGCACCTGTTGTTCTCATATTGGTAGCCCTTCCATGCCCCTGTGAGCACGAGAATGCTTCTCTACAGACAGAAAGCCCTGGCTGACTCCATCTCACATCGCCTAACACTGGAGGAGAGTGAATTTATTAATCAATTTCACAGTTTCTTTCAGATACATTATTTACATTAAAATGTAATACTAAATAAACCACAGAAATAACATTTACATTCTCTATTTAATGCCTTTCATTACAAACTGCCTTCCTAATTTTATGATTTATATAAATTTTTCTTTCTAATCAGACAAATTAGTTTCATGTGTTTCCATCATGCTCTAGGCTACATTACCCACACTGGGAAAAAAAAATCCTGAATTCTTAAAAAAATTTTAATTTTTACAGCTCACACATCAATAATATTGCCTATATGAGTCCATTCTATTCAAATAGTCTTAAGAAAATTACTGAATATTAATGCTACTAAGAAGAGATTTATCATTTTGGAATCCAGATTCACTATGACAGACTGTGAATACGCAATTTAAAACAAATTCTAAAGCAATCACTTCCCCAAATCAAAAGTTTACTGCACAAATTGGTAGAAAAAACCAGTAGGTTTCATGATGGAAGAAATTGGAATTTTGAGTTTAATCTTTGGTACTAAGGCAAGGCATTATAACTCTGAGCCTCGGTTTCCTAATCTTTCCACACAGTGACCTCCTGTTCCATGGACCTCAAGGAATTGTGGGAAGATCAAAGACCTGGTACATGAAATAGCTCTGTAAACCGTAAAGTGCTCTAAAAATCTAAGGCATTATACTATCATTGTCACTCCTGGCTCTCTCTCCACATCCAAGTGGCACGTCCTCTTAGGTGTCGGGATGGATGGATGGATGGATTTATTTATTTATTTACTCATTTACTTACTTACTTTATTTATTTATTCCCAGTGCTGGCTTGGCTTGTGCTCTTAAACCATTTTTGAATCAGGCAGACACCATGTAGAAGCAACTCCTCCAAAGGCAAGCACTAGAGAAATATTATCTTGGTTTCTTTGGGAACTGGTAAGATGTACTTGATTTCTGGCAGATGTATAATTATAAAAGATATTAAATTCATGTGGTTTACTGAAGCAACAGTATTTTAGCCAAGGAGCTGGAGAGTAACTTGGCATTTGTGATGCCTGAAAGACCAAACAGCGTATTTTGTGGCACTGAATAAGCCAAGTCTCAGAGATCCTAGCACTCTTCACCAACTGGCAGGACTTCTTTCAGTTGGCCAAGGGCATTTTCTTCCTGAAAGAATCCCAACAGTTGAAACCATGCTCCACAGGGTTAAAAAGGAACTGGTGGTTAATAGGAATTCTGGAGCTTGTCTCACAGGATGACAGATAAAGTAAGAAACAGCTTGTTGAATCCCTTCCACTTTCAAAACAGCAAAATTGGCCAAAACAAGTTGGAACCAATATGGCCAAATGGAGACTGAGCAGAATAGACTTGCTTGTCCAATAGGTGACCTTTTGACATCACAGCCCAAATTTCCACTGCATGTTTCCTACCAGCTCCCCCTCCCCCATCCCAAATTTGCATATGTGATCCATGAAGAGATATAAAGGGCAATTGTGCATGCCCAAAGGACTTTCCCTCTTCCTCCACCAATCAATCCTAGATCCCAAAACCTTTCTCCGAAAACCTAAAGAGATCAGGGGCTCCGGAGTCAGATAAAACTGGAATGACATTAGGGAATTCACTTAACTTCTCTGAGCATCTGTTTTCTCATCTGTCAGATAGGGATAACAATGCCCTGCTTACAGGGTTGCTATGAAAATAAAATGAGATGATGTATATAACGAGCCTGGTGACCTAAAGTCATACTATTATTATTATCATTATGATCACCATCATCATCATGATTACAGCTATTTGCAGAACAGCCACACTAGAGACAGAGAAAGCAATGAGTCACCAAAGCACAGGCCAGGAGGGTTTGCATGCTGCATACAGAGCAACATGTGAAGTTCAAAGTATAACCCACTTGACCAAGAACTAGGAGATATAAGCAATTAGAGGTGGGGGGACACAGGGCCAGTGGCATATGCAAAAATACAGTGACTCTTTGCTTAAGGCCTATAGCATTAACATAGTTGCCGCAGAGACAGACACCAATCCCAACGGAATCCATCTAGCATCAAGTTAGATGGAAGATGGAAGCAGATTATTAGCAACACACTTTACTGAAGAGAATCATGTGTGGATTGAGAAAAAGTAGGAGCCTCTAGCAGGCAAATTTTAGTCATATATCTACAACTCTGATAATGGTGCAATTTTTGCTCAGAAATAAGTTTTCATAATAGTTCAAAGATACCTACAAAGACACAAATTTCCTCGTATAAAAGAAGGATCTCTTATCATCTCACCCCATCCCTCCCCCTCACTAAATTGGAAAAGTACCAACAGAAAATGTCTACAGAAAGAAATACAACCAAAAAGAACAGCAACAGGTTAGATTTATTCTCCATTGGTACGACCTACTGTCTTTGGATCAGCAACTAAAAAGGTTCATGGTCCCATAATGACCATACCATAGTTTCGAATAAGAATTTATAAGAAATTACCTTTAGCCAGCCAAATCTGTTTCACTTGTAACCTAACCAAATTTTAACATTCTTGAAAATTCCATGCAGCAAAAGTTAGGGAATTAACTAATTAAAAGGAATAAGCAAGAACCAAAAATTTAAATAGAAAGTTCGGCATCTCTTAAAACAAACACACACACACACACACACACACAAAACTACTTTTTCAGTGTCATGAAAAAGCACTGCCAATCTTTTCATAGCAATTAAAAGTACAGAAAAAATATTTTCCCTCACCAGAATCCTATGCATAATTATATTAAATGTCTCTTGGTTTTCCCCATTTTTAAAGAAATTTAACCAAACAAATGATAATAAACTATTACACAAGTAGGCAAGCTAGGATTTGGTAAGATAGCAGACAGAAAACACCAATTCATTTAATTGGTTGGCAGGGATTGCCACAGCATGTTGAAGATTCTGCAACCTCATGTGTTTTACAAAGATGACGACCCTGACCACAAAGCGGTATCTGACACCCAGGCTGACAAATTTTTTCTCGAATCCACTTCCCTTTCCATATTATCTCCATCATTTCTGATTTCATGTTTCCTCTAGTTGCTGGGGCTGTAGTGATACCCTACCTGGGCAACATGCCTCTAGGCTCTCCCCACTTCAGTGGCTCCCTCTTTCCTACAGTACCAAATCTGAACTCTTTTGGCTGGGCAATTATGACATGCAATGATAGGGCCTCATGACTAGCAACTTCCTTTCTGCAATCTGACATTCCAGGCCTCTCCACACCACACACATGCACATGGGGTGTGCTTTCCAACTTCCCTGTCTGAGTTCAGGTTATTTATTCTGATGAGAATCCCCTCTCCCCATCTTTAAATCTGGTACAACCTACATACTCCAGCTAAAATGCACCACCTCCCATAGATGTGTTCACCAACTCTTTCCACCACACAAGCCAAAGAAAATCTTTCTTCTATAATATCCTACATCACTTTATTTTTCCTATTTATTTCCGACCCTGAACTGCATCTATCTATTTATATATCTTACATTTCCCACTAAGTTGTGAGAGTAGAAATAATGTCTTATTTACCCATCTCCAATGATACAGGTGGATACTATTATTAACATCTCCATTTTACAGATGAAGAAATCAAAACATAGAATGGTTAAATAATCTGCCCAATGTCACACCACTACAGGTACTGACAGCCAGAACTCAAATCTGTAGTCTTAGCCACCCTGGTACACAGCCTCTCTATCAGTGCACTGCGACTGTTAGAACTCATGATATTTTCATCTTCCCTTTGATTACTAGGTTGCTTAAAGCCTAAGTGGCCAAGTTGCAGCCATGGTAACAACAGTGCAGGATATTAGATGCATCTCTAAGCATTAACCTTGGTTTTGGCTTACATTTTTCAATTTATTATTTTCTTTTCCTTACCAGGGTCTTTAGAAAGTGCCTGGAAATACATACATAATTTTTAAAATAAACTTTACTTCCCACCCACAAAATTTTGACCATAAAGCCTGACATCAAAGGTGAGAGGAAATACAGCTGGCTGAGGCAGACAAGATATAAAGAGAGAGCTAAAAGATATAAACAAAAAAATTTAATAACACAGTTGCAGAATTGAAATCAGCACTAGAAACCTTAAAGAACAAAACCCACGGTGGAAGAAGTTAAGCCACTGAGTCACAGGCAGAGAGAGCTTGATGCATTTACCCAGGTTATAGAAGCAAAGGACAAAGATGAAAATGTCAAGAAAGAAATGTCAAGACAGACAACTGAGAAAGAAAACATAACCAGTGCTTGACTGGGAAGACTAAGTGTGACAAAGATATAGACTCTCCACATCATAATTCCTGTATTTCTAGGGATCTTAGCTAAAGCTAAAGGATCATCAGTTGGAGAAACTATGCCTGGACAAACCTTGGGACACTGTACCAGAGGGCATAGTTTTCACTCACTGTTCTCATGTGAAGTTGCCTGTACTCACTGCCTCTGTCTGATCATCTTCTACTCCTCTCCCCAGTCTGACTTCCCATGGCTGGTGTGCTTGCTGCACAACTCCTGGAAGTTCCACTTATTTTATTCCACGTCAGTGAGACCTTCTGGAATTCTGTCTCACTGTGTGCCTGTGGCTTCCCCACCCAACAGACCACCCAAACAGCCCTTCCTAAGGTTATCAATGGTCTCTTCATTACTGTATTCAATGGAATTTTTCATTCTTCAGCTCGTATAACCTCGTGGCAGCATTTTACATTATTAATCACTCTATCCTCCTTGAAATATGCCCTTCTGCTTCTATGATACCCTTCTTTGTGTCCTCTGCAAGGTCATCCTCCTCCACCTGCCATTAAATGGTGTAGTTCTTCCAGGCTGGTCCAAGCCACTTAATCTCACTAGAGTGTCTACAGCCATAATTATCACCTCTATGAAGATGACTCTTCAGTTTCTATCTGCAACACACTCCTCTATTCTAACCTCCAGACCACACATCCATCCGTCCAATCCGTCTACTTGATGTTTCCTCTTGGCTGTAGACTGAAGGCACTTCAAAGTTAACACGTGCAAAACTGAACTCATGATCCTTCCACCAAACCTAGGTCTTCTTGTGTAGTGAATGGCAACACTATCCACTTAATTTTGCAAGTTTCACCCTAGAAGTCGTCCTCGACAACTTCTTTCTCTCTTTTCACCCCTGCCAATAAATCTCTAAGTACTGTTTATTTTCTCTCTTAAATATCTCTCAAATTTGCCACACATCCCCCCGGCACCCCCCATAAGATTCACCCATGTGTAAGCCATCATCACCTTTTGCCTAGACTCTAGAGTATGACAAAAGCCTCTTGGCCATTCTCTCTGAATCCATTCTGGCACAAATAACAAATCTGATCAGGTATCTCTCTCTGTTAAAGCACAACAATGGTTTCCTAATGCTTTATAATAAAATAAAATAAAATAAAATCTTAACATAGTCTATAAGACCATAGCTGGTCTGAGCTCCACCATCTTCTCCAGCCTCCTCTCGCTCAACATTCCCCTTTCTGTCTCTGTCCAGTCAGAGCGCTCTCAGTTCTTCTAAACCATGCTTCCTCCTGCCACAGGGCTTTTGCATATACTATTCACTCTGCCTAGAATCCTCTTCCCTCTCCTACATGCCAAGTAAACTCCCACTCATCTTCAGGATTTCAGCTCCAGCATCACTTCTACCCTTTTAATAAATTCAAATAGTAGCAGGTACCTCTCATTTGCAGCACTCACTAAAGCAATTTTATAATTTTTAAATAAAATCTGTGATTACTGTCTGCCTCCTCACTCTCCACTAAGCATTGAGTCCAATGACAGAAAGGACCATGTCAGCTTTTTGCCTACTACAGAGCCTAGTGACTGGTGTATATAATAGACACTCAGCTGAAGACACAAGAGTTGAACACGAGTTGAATTCATGAATGAATATGTGAATAAATTACAAACTTTCACAGAATATAGGAAGTGGGACCAGGAAATGCCACCTCAGCACAGATGAACCAACTTCCCAGCCAGGTGGAAAATACACATGTGTCAATCGCTGGAAATCACAAGAGCACAGAGGATATCTGTAACATCAAACCCGTGGACAGTGCAGATTCCAGTTAATATCACACATCCTGCATATAAGCAAATACTACGATTGAAGATACCTCTCTTAGTTCAATGGTGAATAAACACAGGGAAATAACAACAGTGAAATTGTCAACACTCACCAACATAAAATATAGAAAACAATAATAAGAGGCAAGGGAATGTCTGTTTCAAAACAAAAAAATCCTACTAGGGAAAAACAAAAGTAAATTTTGAAAATCATTTGCTTTTTACTCTCAATACCATAGAAGAACTAATGGAAGACATGACAACATATTAATACTTGTATATAAAAAAAAACTGAATACAGGTAGAAATAAAACAAGGTGAGAAATGCAACTATTTGAAAGAAACTAAAAATCTAAGAGCTAAGAACACACAGGAATGCACAAAGAAAGTATAGATCTAAATTTTTGAACCTTATTTTACTGAGAAATATATAACACAAACAAATAGGACAGAAGTGTTTCTCTGATTCTTATATGTCCTTTTCTCCTCTACATTTTAATATTTCTGAAATTGGGATTCATCTTCAGGTTGATTTATATATTTAATGTTGTCTAGTGTTTTATTAGCCACACTCCTGCCCTCCAGTGTTAGTAAATGGTCTTAGAACCTACGACACACTTTTGGTTAAGAAGACTAAACAGTGCAAGGATGTCTACCCAAATACATTTACAAATACAATGTAGTTCCAATTAAAATCCTAATTTTTTGGAAGAATTTCAAAAGATTATTCTAAATTTCATATAAAAAAATAAACTGATGAGAAAAACCAAAAAAGTCTTACAAAAAGAGCACATTGCAGAAGACTTGCCCTCTCAGACATTAAAGTATGTAACAAAGATAAGTACTACTTAAAAGGGTGCACATGTCCCACCCAGAGGTGCTTACTGGGATCTGTGTTATGAGCAAACATGTAAATGTTGATGTGCATTCATGTAAAGGTCACATATGTTCAAGCATGTGACCATCTTCCATGTTGGTGGCACGGGTCTGTGTTGTGAGCAGGAGACTGAGCCCTGTCTGTGGGCCTGCGACGGGAGGGGTACAGGCAGGAGGCTGGGGAGCCCACCCAAAGCCAGGCAAAAGAGGAAGCTAGATCCTGAGGGGATCAGGTTCTAAAAACAGAATAGATTAGTGAAGTAGAAATAAATCCAAAATACAACAGAATTTAGCCTATTACAAGAGTGGCGTTTAAAAATAAGCCAGGGATAGCAAGATAATTTAGTGCCAAATTAAGTTTAATCATCATCTCATATTTTTTTTTAAAAAAAAATCCACATATTAAGATATAAGGCCTTTCCAATGCTCTTTCCCAAGGAAGAAACTACTACAAAACAACAGATTTGATACATAAAAATGCAGGCCTCCATATATCCCAAAACAACATAAAAATAAATAAAGAGCAAAGTAAAGGAGAGGCTCAGAAAAACATCTGGATTAAGGATTAATTTCCTTAATATACAAAAAGTGCTTGCATATTATTTAAAAATAAAGTATCTTCACGCTAAAATGGACAGAAGACATGATAGAACAATCATGGCAACTAACAGATGGCTAATAAATATTTGTAATTAAAGCATTAGAAACATAAGACCTTTTTCCTTTTTTTCAAAATTTAAGAAAAATAAGATGACAAGAATGTGTTGGGCAGAGTATTAAGAAACAGCTGTTGGGGACAAGGTGGCTTGATGTGCACAAGGGGCCTGGTGAGTCCCTGCAAGGTTCTGACTAGAGGAGGAATGTGACTTCACTCACGTTTTTAGAAGGTCATTCTGAACGTTGTCTAGAGAACACTGTATTACAGAAGGGCAAGGAAGAAGCAGCAATGCCAACAAGGAGGTGACTGTAACAATCCGAGGCAAGAGAACATGGTGGTGACGCGAAGGCAGGACAATGAGCTGGAGACTCCACCCATCCTCCAGTCATTCCTCATGACTCCAACAGCCAATGTGTGTGTGGCTGTGTGTACACAATCAGCGTGATTTCCAGATGGCACGAACATGGGGTTTGAGAGAAAAACGGGTCATCGATGACTCTAAAGTCATTAATGCAACCAGCAGATTGGATTGACAGCAACTAAGATGGGAAGTCAGAGCAGGTTTGAGGGGAAGGATGAGCAGTTCAGTTTTAGACATGTTCCGTTTGTGGTATCTTGCAGAAACTTAAGTGGAGCTGTGCAGTAGGCAGTGGGACACATGGAGTCTGGGTTTCTCTATCTCTTACTTTTTCCTCTGGTAATAAAGTTTCTGATGAGGAAACGCACCACTGGAATATATTTTCACTAATAGCTCTTTGTGGTAAGTACAAAGAACACATAACTCATTACGTTACCAACAAATCACTTTAGAATACATTAATTGACACTGTACTTCCCCCTTTTCCTCAGGGGACACATTCCAAGATCCCCAGAAGATGCCTGAAACCTCGGATGGTACCGAACCCCACATATACTACATTTTTTCCTATATATAACATACCACGATATAAACTTTCACCTTTTCACTTAAAGGAAGCACAGCTTCTCTTTGGCATACCTCAATAGACAGCATCACTACTTCTTGCACTTTGGGGGCATCATTAAGTAAAACAAGGGTTACTTAAACACAAGTACTGCAATATCTGGACAGTCGATCTGATAACCCAGATGCCTACTAGTAGTGACAGATAGACAGGCAGCGTCTGCAGTGTGAATTCCCCGGACAATGGGACGATTCATGTCCAGGGTGAGACTGAGTGTGGCAGAGAGACATTTCATCATGCAGCTTAAGATGGCACACAATTTAAAATTTATAAATTGTTTATTTCTGGAATTTTCATTTATTATTTTCAGATCGAGGTTGATCACTGGTAACTGAAACCTTGGAAAATGAAACAGAGAATTGAGGAGGGCTACTGTAGCAATTAATGAAGAATAACTTTAAAAAACCTTCAAATGACAAGAAGATAAAATTACACACAATTGCGTTTAGTATTATATGAACAAACCTATTCTGCTGTTATAAACATTTATGTTTCCATTAACTTTAGCTTGATTTTATCTGTTTCCTTAGTATTATCCAAAATTTTAATTCACTTTGTTTTACTATAATCTCAATGTTAATCCCTTCAAAGATGACTAATAAATTGCCAAGAAAATCTGTATGAATAGGATTATCTTCCTCTGTACATCATAAAATGTAATTTCATTTTTAAATGATAGCTTTGATGAATTTAGAATAACGAACAAAGTAACATTGTATGTTTAGCCTCTTTTAATTGTTGAATTTATGTTCTCATTTGCTGAGTCATTTTCTCATTCATTTATTCAATAGCCATTCACTGAGTGCCTATTTGTCAGGTACCAAGGACTAAGATAAATAAAATATGCCCTCGTAGTCAGAGAGTACTTCATAGGCTAGTGGAACATTCAGATATGTAAAAACATAATTAAGGTGCAATTTAATAAACAGTGCAACAGAGAAATACATATGGAGTTATGAGATCTCAGAGGAGAAATGTGTCAAAATCCAGAAAAGGTTAAATCAAGCCCTGTCTAATTTACAAGTATGGAAAGCAAGTAATAGATATTGATTAAAATGACTTTAGTGAAAAAGGTTAAATAAACTAATAGGACATTTTTTGTGCTACCACATAGTAATCCCTAATTATCATAATTTAAGAATACCCATTTTAGGTATCAATTACATACGCATATTACTGCAGTTCTTTCACCAAATTACTTAACTCTAAAGTATTCATCAAACATGTAAGGGCTGGACTTCTTTTACAGAGGATTACAGTGTTAATGTCACCTACTGGCAACTTGAGATACTTTGTAGTAAAACATCAATAGCATAATCAGAAATATTTCTTTGATCAATGAATTATTAAAAATGAATGCTGAATTTTTTACTATTTACACTAACCTATACTGACATTTAGAATGCAATTAAGAATTCTATGTTCAATTACTATTGAGATTTCAACTTGATAGAAATGATGATAAAAATAAGGATGAAAATAAACATGACAATGAAAATAAGGATGATATGTTTAAAGTGATTTGATTTTCTCTTCTTGCAAAAAAATCCAGTGAAATTAATTGGCTGAATGTCTAATTCAAATGGTTTTTTTTTTTAAGTTCATGTGAATTTTGTAAAACTACGCTTGGAAAATAATGAAGATATTTGGAGTACCCATACTTAAATGTATATGTGAGCAATTGTGGGGGAAAATAGGATAATTGAGGGAAAGGATGATGAAGAAATGTGGATAGCTCTTTAAGTACTTAAGTCAAGAAAAATACTAATATGGAATGGCATGAAATGTAAATTAACTTTAGGATCTGGTGTTTTAATTTGACAGCTGTTTGACAACTGGAAAATGGAAAACTGACCTCAGACAACTGCGTATAAATGAGAGACAATTAAGCCAAGGAATTTCACATGGAAAGATACAATATACATTGTAGTAACTTCTCACATGGGAATAGATAAATGCAGACTGGAATTTTTATTGTCTTTGAAGGTGCTGATATTCCATGGACTTAAATTTCACAAAGAGCTGTGTGTTACTCTATCACAATTAATGGCACTTTCTGAAACATAATGCCATCAGTAGAGAAGTAATTGTAAACACATTTGCAGTTTCCAGGTATTTCTTGAAGCAATTTTGAGTTGACCTTCCTTGACTTTACCTTTTGAATGTTAAAGTAGTAACATATCCCTCCCTTTTTAATTTAAAAATAATGAGCTCTTCTATGGTATAGCTAAAGAAGACACAATTGTCCAAGAAGGCTAGCAGCTGAATCTACAAGCTAAAATTCAGTACCCATGCCTTGATTCTATCTAGGCTACTGAGATATTTTGTGCATTACTCTTCTCAACGAAATTAAGGAAAGAAAACTACTTTCCACTGTTGTGAAGAATTCTGTTTTCAAAAGAAACATCTTTCTTTTTTTCTTTTTCTTGGTAAATGATAACATAAAAACTATATGTTTCCTATTTCAAAAACCGGAATTGGGGTGGGTTTTGTTAGGTATGCACAGTGTTTCCAAAAATTGAGACATATTTAAAATGAAGAAATTTCATGTGAACCTCCAAATTTCTAGCTTGTATTGAAAAATCGGAGGCTCTGACAACACTGGGCCTGCATCTACCAAGGCCAGTGGTAGCAGCTGCTCCCCTTGGCCAGGGCCCTCACACTCCAACTCATCACGGACATCAGCAGCTCTACGACAGCAAGGAAAACATGGGTAGAAGACATGTGAGATCACGTGCCTCCGAAAATGTAAAAGTCACCAGGGGTAACTGGGATGAGTTCCTTGTGACCAGGGAACAGCTATATATATATATATATACCTAAAAAGAACTCATTTCTGAGGCCTGTCTATAATCACTCTACAGCAAGACTATTTTCTACAAACACAACTGTAGTCTCAGGAACTAAGTAGCTAAAGAGGGAGGTCCACAGATAGATCAAAACCGAGGGAACTCTTTCCTCACTCCAGGAAGCAATATATAGGAAGACCAGAGTGCAAAACGAGGGCCAAGCAGAGGCTTGCAGTTTGGTCTTCATGCTGCATCAATCTCCTCTGACTCCTCTTGGATAGGTTAGGTTCTCCCTCTGCCCTGAGTGCCTTACCACTTACCACAGTTGTAATTTTACGTTCATATGGGTAATTTTTTAACTGATGCCCGTTTCTCCCACCAAGCAATAAGCAACATTGATTATTTGCTTACACATTCATTTATTTGCTGAGCTCCTACTATGTATCAGACAATGTTCTAGGCACTGGGAGAAGGGCAATACATAAAACCAAGTCTCTGATATCTGGAGCTGATGTTCTAGTGGGGAAAACAGACAATGAACAAAAAAACATATACCGGAGGGCAGTGAGAGGAATGCAGAGAGTGCCCTACATTTCTGAGGAGGTAATATGCAAGCAGGGATTTGAAAGAAGCCATCCGTGTATCTGTGAGAAGGCAGAGAAAACAGGAACCACCAAGGTCGTGGGGTAAGAGAGGTCTGGGTGGTTGGGGAATGGCAGAGGAGCCAGTGTGGCTGGAAAGGAGTGAGCAAGGGGACAGAAGGAGAATCGCGGGAGCTGAGGCCAGATCACCGAGCGCTTCAATGGAAAGGACTCTGGGTTTTATTCTGAGTTGACCCATTCATGCTGCTGTGGCATAAATCAAATTCTGTTTGCCCAATATTTTTATTTTCCGATCACACATTTCACTACCACTCCCAGGCCTTGGATTTCAACCTCTCTCCTGTCTTCCGTTCTCAAGTTGGCTCCCTTGCCCTCCCCCATTCACTCTCACCTGCATGCAAGTCCCATCTACGTGGTACCAGTTCTTGGGATTCTTGTTAACTCTATCTCCTGTCAAAATCTCTTCTGGGACCCAATAATGGCCCTTGTGCATCTCCACCTGGATGCATCAAGAACACAGCAAACCTACAAAATCCGTGAAACATCCAAACTGGAATCATTATTTCTTCGCCAAGATTCGCTCCTTTTTCTGTATTCCCTGCCTCATTAGATGGCACTCTATCCATCCACTGAACTTGTGAGAAATCTAGAAGTTATTTTATACTCTTTTCTTTTCTTCACTAGGACATATAATTAATGACTAAGTCCTTTCAACTTAACTTCTGTCTTAATAATGCTCCTTCAGGCTTTCATGACCTTAACTACTTTGTTATAGAAAGCAAATCTCCCCACCTCCTGTTCTCTTTCAATACATTTTCATTAATAAGTAATAATAATAATTAACATTAATGGCATGTCTACTAAGTAACAGGCTCTGGTGTCTCCACTGTTTGAGAGGAAAATCTTTTCCTCTATACTCTTAGGTTCAGTGGCTGGGAATCCTGTGAATTAAACTGACAACAGACATATGAACAGGAGAAAAGGCATACAAATCTATTAATTTTTAATTTTATGTGTATGGGCATATCACAGAAAGAAGTGAATATTCAAAGGAGTGTTAAGATTTTAGAGCTTATATACCATCTTGATATGAGAAAAGGAGGGGGGGAAGGCCACTTACAGGAGAGCAAATGAATTTCAGGAAAGATGCATGGGCCTTTAAGAGAACAGACAGAACATGGGAGCTTGTGCCAGTGTCTATCTGGGTGTGGTGCTGACTTCTCCTCTCAGAGAAGACTAGAGTTGCTCCCAGGAAAAAGATTTATGACGACTGATTTCTTTTTGGGAGGCTCTGCTTTTAAGGAACTGCAGGAACTCAAATGCTTTCAGCTCAAAATAATACTTATGCCAAAGTGGCGCATTTTCGAATGGTATATCCTGATCCCCTTCAGCACTAAATATATTAGATCATTAATTCCCTCAACAATCTCATTTGCTTACAGATGAGAAAAGTGAGGTTCAGAGAGGTTAAGTCGACTGTCCAAAGTCATGGAGCTATTAAGTGGCAGACACAGAATTTGCTCCCAGGCAGTCTGGCTCCTGACCTCGTGCTCGTCTGTGCACCAGGCCCCGATGTGTGCATAAAAAGGCAGGGTCCCTGCCCTCACTGAGCTTACAATCAAATGGAGAAAACAACAATCAAATAACCACCAGAATTTGTGTCTACAAATTGTAAAAATCATCAGTAAGGAAAGCTATATGGCATGACATAAGAGGAAAAGCTGACCAGGTCAGGGGGTCAGGAAACCTGCTCTGAGGATATGATGCTGTTGCATCATCTGATTTTATTTTATTTTCATCATCACACCAGTCTCTGCCTGGTATCTCTTTGTTAATTTATGTATTGTCCTTCTTTCACTATTCTGCCATAAACTTCAAGAGAGAAGCAACCTGTTTATATTTCCAGCACCCAGTACTGTGCCTGGCACAAACGGGTGCTTAGGAAATGTCTGTTGAATGCACGACACTTTAGCTGAGATCTGGACAGATCCTACAGTTCAGACATGGACAATGGAAGCTGAAGCTTAAGAAGAAACAGACCATGCAGAGACTGTACATCAAAGTCAGGATTTACTTCTCTATCCTAAGAGTAACAGAGAGCTTACCAATGGCTGCCCAGCACCTACAGGGTAAGTCTGGTTGCTTTAGCAAAGCACATGAGGCCTTTCATGATCTGCCCTTGCTACTTCATTAGCCAAATCTCTCATGGCATCCTCCCCACCGGTGATTGCACTGTACTGCAGTGTCTGCAGATCCCCAAATGTCTCCTGTGTATACAACTTCACATCTCTGGGTCTTTATCAATGATCTTCCCTCTGCCTGGAAAGTTCCCCTCTCACCTGCATCTACCTGGTAAATACCCATCTAACCTTTTGAGGCTCTGGTCACTTCTCTGAGAAATTTTTTGACCTCCACTGGTAGAAATGACCACTCCCCACACCTCCCTTTGTGTGCCTAAGTCACTGCCTATATTCCAGCACAGAGCCAACGTATGTTATTGTTTAATTGTACTTATTCATACGTTTGTCTTTCTCTACCAGACTGTGAACTGTTTCAGAATAGGGACCTACCTTTTTGTCTCTAGCAAAAGTCATCAATAAATGCATAAGGATTCTTTCAGAAAATAGCTTTCAAGAATATAGCAGCAAAGAATATCAGCACTTTCTACTACTTAGTGACATTCTGCTTTCTGGTCCTAGTCAAATCAGAATTACTTTCCAATAGGCAGGTAAACATCAAGCAGATTTCAACAGCCTTCCCCTACCTTAATAATTTTAACTTGAACTAAGTAGAATAAACAAAATTCTATGCAAGTGAGGACTAGTTCAGTCACATTTACCTGCTTTTCAAAAGCATTAAAATAAAGTCTTAAAGCCAGAATGTTCACCAAGTACTTATGAAATGGGTCATTTCTGATGTAACCTGACTTTACTTAAGTCAGACGTACTTAGGATAGCTAAATATCTATCGAAAAACTTATGTTTCTCCTCTTGTGGGAAAACACATTAGACTTTGAATTAAAGGAATGTCCACAACTCTATGATCAAGGTTGACTGCATGCTTATTTAAATAAGCTGTCGGCCATTCAGTCAGTCATTCGCTCAAGACTAAATGAAAAATCATGGAGGGAATCCAAGCTCAGTAAATTCTGCCCTTTACTGATACCCTACTTTATAAATCCCTGAATATTTTTATAAGAACTGAGAATCTGTTCTTTAAGACGTGTTTATGTTCTTAAGGTCAGAAGATGTGTTTAGTAGGTGACACTGGTAACACTAGGGAAGGATACTTACCGCCGATCTTCAGCTAGCCATTTGAGGAAATTATGCACAGCACTGTTTATTCCTTTTTATTTTAGTTCATTTAATGACAGCAATATACACAATGGCATTTTCTAGATCATCAACCATACTTTTGCTAAAAGCAATACCAGAATAATCATAATTTTATTCAGATATATTAATGAAATGTTAGGATATTATACTAGACTTTTATTTCAGCGGGAGTTTTCGGTTTTATAAACTAGCAGGTAAATAAAAGCTATAACTGCGTATTAGTATTTTAAGTTTACCTTATATTTTAAGACATAAGGATATTCTACATTACAAGTATACATAAATCTTACTAACTACCAAAATTTCTCTTTGTTTCATCCTATCTCTACATTCCATCACTCAGATCCTTTAGAATTTCTTTGTTCCCACTCTGATCACTGCTCCCGGGAGAAATCTGGCATAGGATCTGAAGGAAATGCCAGAGTGAAATTTTCCTTAAGATTAATCACACAGGTAAGTAATTTCCCCTTCTTGCCAAACAATATTTTCTAAAACTTCTTAGAAAATCAATAAGACAGGATTGGGTGGTCATAAAAATGTGAATTTTAGGATTTACTTAATCACTTACACACAAATTTTAAAGGTCTAATAGCTTGCCTAAAGCAGCCTGGAGCTCCATTACTAGTTAGACAAAGCAGCACAGGTATAAGAACAAATACCATCAGCCCCACTGTCCATCCCTCCATCCCCTGACACCCCAATTCCTATTCCTCTCAGTGTCTAGGGGCTCGGTTTGGAATTCAGAATCAGCCAATGATTCCGATTTTAAAGTATAAATATATATCAAGGCATTAAAAATGTTCAGATATTAAAGCTTAAAAGCAGTTTGTCACTAAGGCAAAGAGCACAAGACAAGGAAACGACACGGTCTCCCAGATACCGGCCACACAGTCAGTTTTCACATCAGTGCTATCAGCCATCGGTCAACCAAGAATCAATCTAACTCAGAAAACAGGGAGCGAAGTCTGTGGTTCAAAGCAGAGAACAAACAGGCTAATGGGATTCAGATGAACAAAGTGTCAGGAAAAGCAAAAGGTAACTGAAGATTTAAAAAAAAAGAAAAAGAAAAAAAGAGAGATAAGTTGGAAAGAACCTCAGCTTGACCTCTGCTAGGCGGAGGTGATGGCACAGCGGAGACGCAAGTCTGCAAGCCACCAGATCAGGTCCAATCACAACATGCTACCCAGAGACACATGCCGAGGATCCCAGCTCCCCACATCCATACTGGTATCATTGCCATTATTTCCACTCTGTCTTCATTAAATACATGCTTTTTGATCAATCTTTTTCTACCAATATTTCTTTAATTTACCAGAATTACAAACATAACTCCACAATGCTTACCACATAGTAAAAAATCAATAATATCTGCTGAACTGAAGTCATTATCACATATTCAAATATGAAGAATTCACATGTAAGTATGTACATACTTGAAATAAATATATTCGTATATTCATAAAAATACATACACACACATATATATTAGAGTTTGTATAACCCAAGTTTCTTAGTACACTGAGGAAAATAAACACATTTTCTCTTCCCATTCTCTATTAAGACCCTATCTGGGAATAACTGGAAGATAATAGATTCTGAAAGTGTGAAGGATGTGGGCCAAAAACAGACCAGACTTTTATATTAATAACACAATAATAGCATTAATGGAACACAGATCGACTAAGGTGTAAGTGCTGTAAATCCTCCTGATCTCATCAGAGATACACACATTACCATGCCCACTAAGGTAACTTCACCTCTACTGCGCAGTGGCAAGGATGTCAGCAGTTAACCTGGTGGCAAGGAAGACTCATAACAGCCCAATTCCAAGGTAGTGAATGGACTAGGACATTTCAGTTGAGAGGAAATAACAGTGAACTGGATCCACAGGTTCTGTTTCCAATCTGACCACTTTTAGATGTGTGATCCATGAAATGACATCATTAAACTTCATTTTATTCTTCTACAACACTGGAATAATGCCACTTCACAACGTTGTTGTAAAATAATGATGAGTTAATGTGGCATGTAAATAATAAAAAACTATTTACAAATACATTTTCAAATTATCATCATCTCTACATTTGTTGGCAAAACTTCACCTGGAGTTATTTTGGTTATGAATACCAATGCCAAACTCACTCCACTTAGATGGATCGCTCTGGAGAGAGGAATAAAATGTAATTTAGAAATTATTTGAGGTTATATAAATTCAGGAAAAGAGACTCTGCATTTAAAATGCATTTTCTTTTTGACATTGTTCAGTAATGTTCATCATTTTCCTTATATATAAAAACCATATTTAGTCAAAGACTTTTTCCCACATGGTATTCAAGAACTCTCTATGCAAACTTGATCTAGTGCAGTAGCTAATTTGAATCATCTGAATAAACCACGAGCTAGGAACTTCAGAGGCCACTGAATGAATGCAAGTTGCCCACCAGCCAAAACATCAAAGTCAAACAAATCACAACATTCAGAAGAAAAATATATTTCTCAGATTGATTTTTCTTACATGTATGATGTTCAATAAATCACATCACTGCTATTCACTAACGTAAGTCTTACTCTCCTAGAATACAAGACCAAATTTAATAACTACTTTTGTTCAACATGGAAGATGAAAGTCAATTCCTATTGCTCTAGGCAGACTGCTTAGTCAAAACAAAAGAAACATGAGAGAAAGAGAAAATGGAGAAAGATGCATTAGATATTAATCTCATATTCACTAGAAAAACAGAAAAATCTTTACCTGTTTCGCCTTTCAGAGTTTAAAGGACGTGAATTTTCTTTTGCCCTACCCACCCTATAATTCAGAGCTCTTTATCCAAAGCCTTCTTTACCTTCTTTTTACCTTGAAAGTCTCTCAAAGTGTTGTCAGTATCAAACACAAAACATGTTTCTTCTTGACCCTATTTTATTCACACTTCTTGATCTTTCATTTCCTTTCATAAAAATTCTTCAACATTCAGATACAGTAGATCCCAAAGATAACACACCCTTATCAGATTTACCTTTGTAATTATAACCTACCTCTCAGATGTGAAACTCTGCTCATATTTTGTGCTTTCTTGTAATTTTCTCTAAAATAAAGTCTCTGAGAACATCAATGGTTCTCCTTAGAGCTAAGTCTAAGTTATAAATTCATTCATCATTTACTTGATCTTTCAAAAGAGCTATTTTTTGAAATCCCATAAACCTAGATTCAAACAAATGATCTAATGTATATAAAAGGCTTAGAGCATTCCTTGGCATATAGCGAGTGCTAAATAAGTGTTAGCTGCAATTATTGTTACCATGAACACTTCTTGGTACTTTCTCCCTCTCCCCCCATACATATTCCTTCAGAATCTCACTCTACTGGCCTGCTCTACATGCTTGTGGGCAGAGGTGATGGATGGTACAAGATATCTAAGTCATAATTATTGGTTTTAAGGAGCTAAGTGTTCTCTAGGGAAGAGATACAAATGAATAAGTATGCTGCAATACCACAAGCGTCTATTAACTGTGGTTAGAAAGTGATACATTGGAACAACTGTCACATGGAAGAAGAAAGAACACTAAGTTTTTCCAGAGAGAACTATGGCCAAGAGGTTGAAGTTATAAGGAGGCAGACTTTGGCTCAGTATGAGGAAGAGTGTTTTACTCCTCAGGGCACCAAGATCCAGCAGAAAGAAGTTATCAAGATTCTAGAACAATGTACTGATAGCAGAGTAATAATGGGGGTGAAATATTCTTTAAGGTAACGAGAGGTTGTGTATAACAGCACAGTCAGGCATGACAGTCGAGCACAGATGAAGCTACAAAGAGGGAGAAGCTGGAGCAAGCCAGGTGACCTGAGCTGTGGTCAGGGAATCTCTGCTTCTCCTACAGGTATATTTGCGAATAGAAAAAGCAGAACCCAATCTGAGATTTTTTGATACAAAGATATTTTTACAGTGAAAGATTAAAGGCATAGGTGGGCTACAAATAGCAAGACCATATAATATTTCTTGTTCAAACTGGGACACTTGAAAGTAAAAGGGGCATTCTTAATAATTATGCCAAGAACGCAAGCACAAAGCAGGGCATATGGTTACCCTAGCTATCAACAGATAGTTACACGGGAAATGTGAGCCAGGGATTTGCCTGAGGCAGAAATTATAGCTAGGGTCTTGCATAAAGCTCTCCAATGAATTCAAAAGTAGAAATTACTGAAGGAGAGGTTTTCTAACTGGGAGTGAGTTTGGTCACAAGGGAACATTTGGCAATGTCTGAAGACATTTTCAGTTGTCACAAGTTGGGGAGGGGTGCTATTGGCATCCAGTGGGTTGGGGGGTGGGGGACGCTGGGCAGCATCCTACAATGCACAGGACGGCCCCACACAGCAAGCTATCTAACCAAAATCGTAAAAAGCGCCAAGGTGAGAAATTATTAAAATTTTGTATTCAATTTGTATTAAAAATGAAAAGATCTGACTGCACAAACATATGAAACAACTACACTATAAAAAATTAATCAAAAGACAAAAACTGTGGAAAATGTTTGTACCTTATATGACAAAGAGTTAATAATCCAGTCTACATACAGAAAGAGCCCTTAGACAAAGGCAAGCACCCCAATAGCAAAACATGCAAAACTCACTAGCAAACAGTTGACAAAAGATGATGCAAATGGTCAATAAGCACTAAAAAATAAACTAACTCCATCTCATAAATAATCAAAACAACTTAAATTAGAAGAATATTTCTGTTGTTACCTATAAACCAAGGCAAGGTTTTCTAATTTATAGGGTTGGTGATGAGCATGGTAACACACTGCCAAAGGGAAGGATAAGTTGATTTCAAACAAAAACAAAAAGAAGACTGTCTGGAAGGACATTTAGCTGTACTTGAAATAAGTATCTTTTTTCATTTTAACTTTTTATTTTGAAAACTACATATCTATTGACACAATCATCTGTTTTTAGGAATCTATCGAAAGAAATGAGGACATATGCAAAGATTTAGCTAAAAGGATTTCTGCTCAGCAGTGTTTACATGGGCAAAAAACTGGAAATCCCTAAAATGTCAAATAAGAAAAAATTTCATTAAACAAATCAAGGTACATCCATCTACAACTCTTAAAATTATGATACCAAATATTGACATAGAAGGAAGTTCAAGACATATTATGTAAAAAAAATGCAAACTACATATATCATTTCTGTGAGAAATTAATATATGTGTGCGTGTGAAGACGCGCCTGTGTGTATATGAAAAAAGTCTATAATACAAACCAAAATATTAACAATGCATCTACTTGGTGGTGAGATGTGAGCACCACGAAGGCGGCGATTTTTGTTTGTTCCTTGCTGTGACTCTAACACACACAACAATGCCTGGCATAAGGGAAAAGTAAAATAAAAATTATTATTGTTATTTTTGCTTATCTATATTTTCTCACTGATCTGCAATGAAAACATTATTTGCATAACACATTTTTTAAATGTTGCTTTTTAAAAAAATAATTCAATGGTAAAACAAAATGTTTTGCAAATAGAATGCAAGGAATGCCACTTACTTTACGGAGTTGTAAGTTTAAAGAACAATTTATGTAAACATGCTCTGTAAACTCTACAGCACTGTAAGAATGTAAGAAATTAATTATTTTGTTAAGATTATACATTCTAAAGTTAAACCAGTTTCATATGTGCTTTGGCTGGTAGCTTTCCTCCCAGCAATTCCATTTCCAGTAATTTGTCTTTAAGAACAATTAGAGATGTGTGCAATGTTACTAAAAGAAGCAAAAGCCGCAACGGTAGAGAACTGAGGCCCATCCATAAAATGGAGTATCATGTCACCATCAAAACTTTTCCTGTAGAAATTTATTTACCGACATATGCATTTATTGAGATAATCTCTCTTTAAAAATCATGTATATGTAACATAAGAATCCCAATTATAGCTTATTGTAACACTGTCTTATGTCAAATACTCAAAATAATTGTTATAATTTTCTGATAATTCTTATCTTTTTCAATTTATTAATTTATTCTACTTGAATTCAGCTATTCAGTTTGTCACTTGTTTGTCAAGACTTGATCAGTCAAAGCCATCCATAACATTTTATCTCACAGTTGCTAAATTAAAAACATTTTATGGATTGCTTTCATCCTCTGAAGGCATACCCACTTTAAAGCCACACTATGGTTTTCAATGAAGCATGTGTATATATTACAAAACATGTATGTAATTTATTTTTACATTTTAATGTTAGTGGATTCTTATATATATCTCTTTATGCACTAGTCATTTCTTCATAAATCAGAAGCTGAATCTCATTTTCTCTCCTTAAAACAAATATAAAAATTGCTTTCAAAAGCCTTATTTTTTCAACTTTCACAGAGATCACAGAAGTAGAGTACAAAGGAGAAACACTCAGAACTAAATGAATAACAGCTCAAAGTATTACAAAAATTAAAAATATAAATAAAATGTTATTTGAATCCTGTCATAAACATAGAAGGAAATTTTTTCTCCTAGAGAACTCTATTAGAAGCTGAAGACCTTTTATATAGACCAACCACATATAATATTCTTTAATTTGAACACTAACACACTTAAAAAAAAGGCAGTAAACTCTTCCTTTTTGCTAAGGGCTATTTCTTTACGTATGTGCTACTCAAAAACTCAGTTAAACCCTGTTGCCCAGTGCTCTTTACTCTGCTTACGCTATTTAAAAGCACTAATAAAAATGGCCTCACATTCCTTTATTTGAAATTTATGAGATTGCCTAATACCGGGACTAAAATATTTCCAACACATTCCAAAATGTAATTGGGGAAGCTGACTGATACCATAATAAGAACACTAGAATTCTACTGTGCTGGGAATCACTGAAATTTTTTAAGTATTGTGATCCTTCCAAATGAAATGAGAGCCTAAGACAAGAGGAAGGAAGCAATGGGAGGGATACAAGAAGATGAAGAAATTCATTTGCACGACAAACACTGATGAGGAGCCAATATAACTCAGGACACTGGGGAGGCCTGTGGGAGCTGAGTGACATGTGGAAGAACATGACAAAGCATTACAAAGGAAGCACGGGAGTGCTGTGTGAGTGGGATGCAGAACAGGGCTGGAAAACCAACCTAGGTAGGAGATATTAACAGAAGATTTTTTTTTTTGAGAGAGAGAGTCTCACTCTGTTGCCCGGGCTAGAGTGCTGTGGCGTCAGCCTAGCTCACAGCAACCTCACACTCCTGGGCTCAAGCGATCGTCCTGCCTCAGCCTCCCAAGTCGCTGGGACTACAGGCGTGTGCCACCGTGCCCGGCTAATTTTTTCTATATATATTTTTAGTTATCCAGCTAATTTCCATTTTTTTTTTGTTAGTAGACACGGGGTCTCGCTCTTGCTCAGGCTGGTCATGAACTTCCTGAGC